>JAWDGP010003960.1:62500-70000 GCA_033675545.1 Elysia crispata | reverse complement strand
TGAGAACAGTTTATTATTACAAAATAATAATAATAATAATAATAATAATAATAATAATAATAATAATAATAATAATAATAATAATAATAATAATAATAATAATAATAATAATAATAATAATAATAATAATAATAATAATAATAATAATAATAATAATAATAATAATAATAATAATAATAACAACAACAACAACAACAATAATGAAGATGATAATGATGATGATGAAGATGATGATGATGATGATGATGATGATAATAATAATAATAATAATAATAATAATAATAATAATAATAATAATAATAATAATAATAATAATAATAATAATAATAATAATGATAATAAATTGAAACACTAATTTATAACAGAACTTCAAAAGCTCTCACAGTAGGCCGGCTTTTGCTTCCTCAGCTTTCCCGTCTCTCGCACGGTCGATGTGAACTATTTTCTCGTCACTCATATGAAGACGCTCTCCGAAAATGGCTTTTGCTTCGTCCTTCACCTGCGATAAGGGAGCGATAAAAAAAATTGTAAATTTCAATTAAATCTGATCTCATGTGTCAAGAAAACTAATAGCAATATGATGCGTAGTTGTCTAACAAGTTGACGTTCGAAATTCAAACCCAATACGGTACTTGTTTTCGACAATGTCAAACCTATTGCAGATATCATTGAATCAAATATAGGGCTTCTAAGATTTGATAAAAACATTTTTCTCCACAAACTACGACCAATCCATATATTTTTTTGAAACTCAAGGCATTGTAACATACCATTAGGTGCTCACTTCACCACTGAATAAAAAGACAAGACAACAAAAAGAAACTTTATTAAAGAGTTCTCGATGCATCTGGTTGTGTCTGGTCCATCCAGATCTCGACCCTTCGTGTGTGAGAGCAGAGTGCTTACCTCTGGACCTGGAAGCCACAAATTATCGTTATTACATGGGTCAAATCAGTCTGAAATCCGCCCAGCAAGGCATTTTAAGCGCAGTAAGCACTAAAGCAGGTGGAACTCGCTAAATGTTTTCTACTATCAATCACCTGGAATTTTCATCTCTGTTTTTTTTTTTTTTTTTCAGATTTCACTTTGCAATCGCTAAGTGGAAATTGTAAATATCACCAAAAAAAAACAACAACAACTGTGCAATCGATATTTTAACTTTAGCATGATGCCATTTTGTATTCTCATCAAATAATCAGAGGATTCACAGACATTCAAAACGAAACAGACTTGTTTCCTAATCCGTTTAATAACTTATAATAGATATTCAAAGTAAGCCAAAAAGTTGAGCAGGGAGTTGTGAAAACACTATTAGTTTGAGAAGTCTCCAATGGGAATCAGTTGAGCATTTTTTGAAAAACGTAACAATTAAATGCTTCCACTTAGTGCGTAAAATCTTGGAAAGAACTTAAACGGAGCTTGTTTGTTGTTTGTTGTTTGATATAGCCCGCCCACAAGACGGTGCACTCAGACCTGTTAGCATTTCAAACTCTAGCCCCCGTCAGGCCGGAAGACAAGAGATGAGACCCTGAACTCCCCAGCCGACAGTTTGGGGCTCGAGATACCAAGGCGAGGAGCTAGCCTCAATCTAGGAGAATCAAACGGTGAACTAACAAACTTCATTTCGAAAGTTCAAAGGAAACTAGGCTGTATCTATGAAAAACATCACATTATACTCGCTGAATTTAAACGTTCAAGTTGTACATAAAAATCAAAAGTTTACGACTCTGGCAAAATGTTTTTGTTTTAAGTCAGGATGTTTAATGCTACTGGATTTAATAGCGCTGAGTTCAAATCAAGGCAGTGCATTGTTTACTTTTTTCAAGATGCTATACTCAGTCATACAACTAAGAGTGTCTTTCTCATAAAAAGGTTAATGGTTCCTAGTTACAGAGCAATCGGATCTCCGATTCCCTTAAACAGGATCTACTTGCCCTCAGCTGGAGGTTGGTCTGCTCTTCAAACGAACAATGAGTCTCTGTAGACCTCAATAAAAAAAAAAATAGAGATATTTGTTCTGAACCTGAAAATATCGGATGCCAAACTTCTTGGATCTCTCTGCATTTTGATTGGTTTTTTTTTTTTGCCAGAATAGCTCATCTACAACACGATGATATCAGAATTTTTTAAAAATCAACTGGGCGGAATCTAAAAACATGGGTAAGTGAGTAAAAATAATAACTTACGAAAAACATTTCAATACATTTCTTTTCTTTGCTTCTTTCACTCTCAATAATTGCGTTATTAAAAAAATATTCCTAAATCGCCAATACCCAATTGCTTTACAGGTTAGTTAGTGGTTGTTGATTCTAAAAGATGGTTAAGTATTCGCTTCAGTGAGTCGCGAGGCGGCACTCCTATTAAGGTATTGACCGACCGTCGCCTGCCTAAAGAGTGTGCGAAAAGATCGTCTTTCATGGTTCCGTTACTATAATAGTCCAATTCTATAAGGCAGTAGAATAAATATACTATACTATGGCAATTCTTTTCATTTTGGTACAGAGAGGAGCAATTTCATTTATCATTGTTTTGCCACAGATGGAGAGGACCTCTATGAACAGATAAGGTTGTTTAGCAAACATTTCACGTCTAACCTATAGCTCTGACTTAGATTAGAAGATTAACTGGTGTCCCATAGAACTTACAGAGCAGACTAGAATGTTTTCTCATCAAAGGTGAGGCGTAAAGTGTTAAGCTCTCTTTATCCACCCTGACTTACATCATAACTACAACTACAACTACAACTAATGAAGAACACAGTGTGCTACTACCTGCACCATCAGGATTACAAAACTACTACAAGAATAACTACAGCTATTACCTCTACCACCACCACCACTACTACTACTACTACTACTACTACTACTACTACTACTACTACTACTACTACTACTACTACTACTACTACTACTACTACCTCCACCACCACCACCACTACTACTACTACTACTACTACTACTACTACTACTACTACTACTACTACTGCTGCTGCTGCTGCTGCTGCTACTACTACTACTACTACTACTACTACTACTACTACTACTACTACTACTACTACTACTACTACTACTGCTGCTGCTGCTACTACTGCTGCTGCTACTACTACTACTACTACTACTACTACTACTACTACTACTACTACTACTACTACTACTACATACTACTACTACTACTACTACTACTACTACTACTACTACTACTACTACTACTACTACTACTACTACTTTTAGTGCTTCTACTGCTGCTGTTGCCGCTGCCGCTGCTGCTGCTGCTGCTGCTACTACTACTACTACTACTACTACTACTACTACTACTACTACTACTACTACTACTAGCAGTGCAGCTGCTATTGTTATTTCACTTGAAAAAATATTTGCTTTATTTGCAATACGCACCTCTTGAGCATCAGATGCTAAGTACATATGGTAGCCCTTCTGAGCGTAGCCTTTGAGAAAATCCCATACACCTTTGACGTCTTCCTGTTTGTTGAATGATACAGTCTCAAACGGAAACGTCTTGCTATGCCCTATTCTGATGTGGGCGCACACTAGGTTCATATCTGTGAAATCAAAACCTTTCTTATTTCGAATGGACTCCACTGTACCGCTTAGCTTTGACACTGACGGAGGCATTGTGCAGAAGTTATGAGCTAAGATCTGGAGCCGGGTCGTATCCCACCGTTTGGGGTAGGATGTAGACAAATGGTCAGCGCATGCTTTGGTCTCGACACGAGAACACGGATCTCTTAGCTCCGGACAACCCGCGAACAGTGCCATCCTCAGCTTATCGCAGCACACGCTCGCGCTCGTGTCCTTGGAGCAAATCGTTCTGTTCCCGGCACACACAGGCACCGCGCTAGGGAGGCTCATCTTTATGCAGCAATTGGTCTTTTCCAGAGTTGTCCACACCTCAGCCTCCTCTTGGATTTTCTCCGCGATGGACATGAGCGCTTTATTGAGGGAGGCGCGGAGCATGGGTGTTGGTCGCATGAGGCGCAGCCAGCCCCGGGCGATCAGCTGGGCGGGGTGGACCCTGGCCCAGGCTGGGATGTGAGAGTTATATATGGGGTTCCTCAGAGTCTCGTGCCAGAAAACATGGTTAGTGCGCAGGAGCACAATGTCTTGTGGGTAGGCTGCGTTAAAGTCAACTGTCTCCAAATGGAGTCTCTTCCTGCCATGAGCCTGGAGAAAATAAGAGTTGAAGTCATTTTACTTCATTGGCTTTATATATATATATATATATATATATATATATATATATATATATATATATATATATATATATATATATATATATATATATACTATTTCATAGAAAAGGACGGAAATTTTTTTTGAACATATTAACTTATTCACCTATAATTCCAATTCGATTGAATTGCCCCAATTTTCGATGCTACTCATGAACTTAGTCAGATCGTAAGATCTTTACAAATATGAGAACTGATTTTAACATGTGAAAATTTCAGCGAGGGAAGCAGTTGGTTATGTTATTTGAAAAAAAAGCAATCGTTAATTTTCTTCCAATTTTTCCCAACTCTCCGTTTGAAAGATGAAAAAAAATCCTCAATATTGTTTAAAGATAAATGAGTAGTCTACCTTTATGTCGATCATTGAGGCATTCTTCGGAAGATCCTTGAGGGAAAGATCCCATTTCACTACGTTTGGTTCGTAGAAATCCCTGAGATTTGCCGGCGAGGTCATGATAAGTCCAAAGCGGCGACCTGTCACTTCAGCCAAATAATAGGTGGCCACCATTGCCCTCTGGCGGTCAGCCAGCCCATAGCAGCCAGCTTTGTCATCACACAGGTATATTAAGTATCTTTCTTTGTGTTGTTGGGGCTCAACTTTTGCTGCGGCCTGCTTAACTTGCTGGCCAACTTTTCCTCTATCTTTAATTTCTTGTTTTCCTTGGGCAGGTTGCTCTTTCACTGCCCTGGACTCTGAATATCTTTGGTCAGCTCGTGGGCGCTGTTTTTCGACTTTTCCGGATACTCGATTTCCTTGGTTGGTTTGGGATGGCTGTTGTTCAGCTTTCCCGAATAGTGGTTTTCCTTGATTTTCAGTTCTTGGTTCTTGCTTTGATTGTCCTTCGATAGCCGCATCAACTAATGGTTTCCCTGTGTCTACAGGTTTCGAAGCCTCGAGCTCCCTCCCTCCCGGCGGTAGGGGTTGAATTATATCTTCAATTTTAAAATCTCGATTTATTTCTAAACTAAACCTGTTAGCTCTCCACCGACGAGGTTCTCTTGTTTTCCTGCAAAGAAATAGCAATGAGGAGGTTATGCTAATATGCATAGAAAAGAAGGCCAACAGAATGGTATTAAATACACAGAAAATCCCTGACTTATAACCTGATGAAAGATGCTTTGTTTTAAAATCAATTTGGCTGATAGAACAATTTGGCAATGCTTATTGTTGAAACAACGAATAAAGCTGGCCTTAATCTAAAAATGAGGGTTGAATTAGAGGAAAACATTGATATCGTTTAAACTTTAGCCCAGTTCAGATCATATTCTGATAGAGATCTAAGTTTTCAAATATATAAGTTAAAAAAGATTATGGCTTTAGCTAAATTAACTGCAAAGAAATTCTCACGAAAAAAAAAACAACATGGCTGTTTCAAAGCTAATGGAAGCAAAACTCAAGTGCTCTGAAAAGGCAAAAGTCAATGAAATTTCGAGAGTAAAAAACAGCGTGTGGAGAGAAAAGGAGAGAGATAGATACATAGAAAGAGAGAGAGAGAGAGAGAGAGAGAGAGAGAGAGAGAGAGAGAGAGAGAGAGAGAGAGAGAGAGAGAGAAAGACAGAGAGAAAGACAGAGAGAGAGGGATGGAGGGAGAGAGAGAGAGAGAGAGAGAGAGAGAGAGAGAGAGAGAGAGAGAGAGAGAGAGAGAGAGAGAGAGAGAGAGAGAGAGAGAGAGAGAGAGAGAGAGAGAGAGAGAGAGAGAGAGAGAGAAAGATGTCTATTATTGTTGATATGAAGTGTCTGCTTTTTTGCAGAGCCTATCATTTATTTCCCTATCTTTCTACATTCATACTTTTCTCCCACAAATTTTCCGCGCCGCCAAGGTTTATTTCGAAAGAAATGAAATGCTCCACAGCAGCGGTAAAAGATTTGTAAGGCTCTGCAGATTCAGCTTAAAAAGGGCCTAAAGGTGCATTATCTTGCGAGAAATCATAGCTGCCCCATAAATTCACATGTACAAGATACCAGAGAGTTTAAAATGATCCAAGGTTCCACGGAAAGAAATGATCGTATTTTTAGCATCGCAATAGAGGTAGTACATTGGCGAAATAGACAATGCTATAACGTAAATTTTGAGGTTGATAAGTTTGTAGAGGTTCGTATGAAAAAGAAAAAAAAAGGGGCGACGAATATTGTTATTATTAGTGATAGAGAAGCATAAATAAGTCAATGGAAAAAAATGAATAAGATTTTGATAATGTTTTTGCTAATTAATTAAATTGTTTGAGGTGTCAACTTTAAAGGTTATTTCTCCCCTCTTCCAAACCTTTTTAAGGCGTAGCATAAATGAAAACTTTAATTGCTGCAAGCTGATGGGTGTTTAAGAACAGTGGCATACCATGAATAATAATCTGATATATTATTATAAAATTTACAATTTATATAGTTATTATCATTATTATTATTATTATTATTATTATTATTATTATTATTATTATTATTATTATTATTATTATTATTATTATTATTATTATTATTATTATTATTATTATTATTATTATTATTATTATTATTATTATTATTATTATTATTATTATTATCATCATCATCATCATCATCATTATTATCATTTTTTTAAATTACTTTTATGATTATTGTTTATATTATTATTATTACAAGATTTTATTATTATCAATTTTTTCCTTCTCTAAGAGACCCCACCGTCTATCAATTTTTTATGGGGTCAGCTACTCCCACTTTTTAGCATTAAAATGAGCGAAGATGATAAACTCAAAAACTCACTGAAAATTTCCATCCCTATATTTCTGGCTGTAAGGGGAACCCAGCTTCCAGTATAAGAAATAGTGAGAAATAAAAATAGCGAGGATCAGACCCAGCACAACCCCTAAACCGCGGCTCCGGCGCATTGTCACGTCTGCTCTCAGCAGCTCTTGTGTCAAGATGATCTGGAATAGAAGGGTGGAAAAGAGGGGGGGGGGGGGAGGGGGAAAACGGTGGTGATTATAAGAAATGTCTCGACTGCTTTTGCAAAACTAAGAGCTATTTAGGAAGAGAGAGAAAAATGTAGAAAGCTTTTAAATTGAGTAAGAGTTTCCTCACTTGATTGTTACGATTTTAATATAGAATGGATGAGAGGAGGTAGATAAACAACAACAACAACATAAACAATAATAATAATAATGATATTACTAATAATAATGATGATGATAATAATAATAATAATAATAATAATAATAATAATAATAATAATAATAATAATAATAATAATAATAATAATAATAATAATATTAAT
>JAWDGP010003960.1:50000-57500 GCA_033675545.1 Elysia crispata | reverse complement strand
GCGATTACATTACTATAATAAAATCTCTCACATAAATTGAAATGTAAATGAAAGCTTAAAATGTGCACAGAATTTTATGTTCGAGCTGGGAATATTTCGGTTTGCATTAGCTTATTAAAAAAAATTTGGTTGTAGCAACGATAGTGTGGATTTTGACGGATTTATTTTTGTGATGAAAAGAGCTCTTTTTTTTAATAAAGATAAAATAATCATCGCTGTTCGAAAAAAAATATCACCCTCTTTATTTTCTTTAGAGGAGATATTAGTCAACAGACGCCATCTTCTCGACCCACTTAAAGACATAAAAAGGAGACAAACTACGTGTGATAAGATACCTCCTCAGCAACACAAACCTCTCAATAAAAGTTTAAAACGCACCAGAAGCTAAAACATTTACTTGAACTATCGGAGCACAGCAAGAAAACAGCCTCAGCCCGGTATTGTTCACTGCATACTTGAAAAACGCGCTCAGGATAGTCAGCCAGCCATCACAAAATGCCAATGATAATTTGGAGCTAGCTCACGCAGATGACATAGACTTTGTGTCAAGCACCAGATTCAAGGACATGAGCGAAATCTAAAATGAACTGTCAGATGTAAACCTCCACGCCAGTACCAACAAAACAGAATACATGAAAGTTCAAAAAAGCGAAAACGAGCTCTGGCGGAAAGTAAAGAAAGTAATTTCCTCCTCGGTGGTAGCGAAGATATCTGCCGAAGAAAGGAAATGCCAACCACATCCTTAGATAAACTCACAACAGTCTGGATAAGAGTCGATAAAATAAAAGAGCACACGAGGTTTAAACTACCGCGCTGAGGTGATATCTCTGTACAACTTTGGCACCTGGTCCTAACGAAGCCAGAAGAACATAACCCTAGAGCCTCTAGAGACCTTCACTCCAAATAAGGCTGGTTTAACTCAAGGTAAAACCGAGACATTCCTCAGCCGGTTTGCCTGTCAATGTAGTGCCATCCACATTACATACATGGGCTCACCCTCAATGTCTGAGGTGAAGGTGCGAGGTTGCAGGCGGTGGCGAAAAAAATGCTTTCTATGTGAACTTTCCAGACATGTGCATTGTTTCTATTGTTTACAGTGAGAATGGTAGAGTGTCTTGGCGATGATGCGCAAGTTATTTATCTTTTCTAAATTGTATCTCTACCGCTTAAGAATCAAATGCTTTGACGAAATCAATTGCACTTTGATGTGCAGTTTCTTTCATCAATCTGTTACAGTAATTATTTTTGTTCATTTTACTTACTCATGCGACCAATAAATTTTGATAAGCTAAAAAATATTTCCTTGGACCACGCAGCAATTTCTTTTCAAATATGGAAGTAAAATTATTGAAAAAAAAAATTTTTTTTCTTATGAAATTCGAATGTTATTCTAGTGAATAAAGCTGATTCAGGGAAAACCTAAAGCCCTACAACACTGTTGTGCGGGTGTTGTTTTTTTATATTTAAAGTTTGTGTATATGCATACATGCTTAAAATAAATCTTTTTTCATGAAGGAAGCAATTAATAGGTTTTTCACACAGGGACTTTGCTATTTCGAGAGCGCTGATTTAAAAAATGGGAACCTGAAAAAACGTACAATCAACACTAGTCTTGTAGAGTTAACAAACCAAAGTTCTATTTCCGGCTTCAAGGTGCTGACCCCATGCCAGAAAATCAAGCTCGACGAACTTTTTGGTTCGCCCGTTCATTCCATCGGTTTCGCGCATCAACGCTATCGGTTCTGTATGGCAGTCTGCTGGTAACCAAGAAACTGTCACGAAGAATGGAAGTCCATAAACAACTTAGAGCGGTCCTTAATATCAAATTACTCAACAACAATCACCAGTAAGTCTCTCTACAATAAAACAGGCAAATCACCAATCACCCTCATTATATATGAAGCCAGATGCAGATGTTTTGGGCATATTATAACAGGAGATTTCAATCCACCAGCCAACAAAGCAATAATACGATATTTCAAACAAGAACCTACAGAAAGAAATGACAGGCCAGAAACATCTATTGTATCCAATCTCAGACAAGACCTCAAAAGACTGATAGATCTAATACAATCAAACTAACCAGCCTTCAGACCCCGAACACCTAGTACCTACGTTAGGTTGACCAGGACAGAAACCATCGTCAGCGACCATAATCAAACTGACCCGCCCTGTGGATCTGTGGATCTATCGGCCAGCCGGTCTGAGATTATCACAAACATCTGCCAAGGGGTCAAGATATTTTTTCTTTGAACCAATATATTTATGAAAGAGTCTTTATGTAAAGGTTTAGTCATTTTGGTTAAGATGTGAAGTTTTAACTCGGTGCGTGAGTTTGATGAAAACCTGGCATGCTTCAAACATTTAAATCTACAACATTTAGATCTATAAAATATCTCTAGCTGAAGCTGCTCAGTATTAGCCTACAAATCTATTCTTTGGGAAAACTTTTTCTCAGTAGAAAATTATGATTCTTCGGCCCATACTCGCTTTAAAAATTGTAAGCTCGATAGTTCCAGATCTAGATCTGCTCCCCGCACGCCTCTTTTTCTTGTTTATTTTCTATAACTTCCTTTTTCGCCTGCTGCATTCACCTTCCTCATTCTTTAACTCTTTAAAGCTTACTCTTTTTATAAATTTTGTGGTTTTGTCATATCAACACGATCTTGAGGTAATGAAAGAAAATGAATGTTTGCAATGGACAGATCGAATGGATATAATAATCCAAAGAAAATTTTGGTCTCCTTACAGTGAGGGCTTTGATTAAAAAAAGAATAAATGTAATCGAGCAATCAATAATAATCCTTACTAATCCAAATTATTCCCTAAAATATTGATTTCACGGGCAATTCTCATGTAAGTATTGACATGTGAGGTCACTTACTGTGAAGAATGACTTTGACATTTCTAAGTTATTTTGGTGCGAAAATTAAAATATTAATTGATTGAATATTGGATAAATAACTGTATGGAAAAGTCTAATTGATGTAAGAACGAGAGTGGAAGTTGTACCGGATGGTTCATGGATAAATTGATTTAAAAGAGTGAGGCTGAACAAGATAGTAGATTATCACGATATAACAATGGTTTGATACTTTAGAAGAACACTGTTAGTGCTGAAACTGTTCATGTAAAATGGCAGTTGCATTTTCGCCGGCAAAAAAAATGATGAATCGATCGGATTGCGTGATGCACATTATTTTATGACAATAATGTTAATTTCGTACAATAATCATTAAAGGTACAAGCCTTTTTAAATAAAAAAGGTCTGTCTTTTTTAAAAAAAATGCTTTGCAATCATATGTTATACTTAATGAAGTATAATTTTATTCAGGCAGAATTGAAAGCGAGAATAGTCATCCATGCCACATTGCCTTGAGAAAACCTGTTGATGGAGGGAATGAACATTCTCGTGTCCCTCGTAAGGATATACCCGCGAGGTGAGCTCTCCTGAAGGAAGACAAAAAGTTCCCCATCGCATCCCGGGCTCTAGAAATGATGTACCGACACGATCATTCAATCTCTGCACAAAAATTAAAATCTTCAGTTCTTGAACAAAATTAATCTTGGCAGGAAAATATATGTACCTGGGCATTTCTTTATTCATATGATATTATGTTGTAAGTGAAACTTAGATTGGTTATGCCCAGCAGAAACTGTTTCAGTAGATCCCAGGCTGTCTTAGATTGGTTATGCCCAGCAGAAACTGTTTCAGTAGATCCCAGGCTGTCTTAGATTGATTATGCCCAGCAGAAACTGTTTCAGTAGATCCCAGGCTGTCTTAGATTGGTTATGCCCAGCAGAAACTGTTTCAGTAGATCCCAGGCTGTCTTAGATTGGTTATGCCCAGCAGAAACTGTTTCAGTAGATCCCAGGCTGTCTTAGATTGGTTATGCCCAGCAGAAACTGTTTCAGTAGATCCCAGGCTGTCTTAGATTGGTTATGCCCAGCAGAAACTGTTTCAGTAGATCCCAGGCTGTCTTAGATTGGTTATGCCCAGCAGAAACTGTTTCAGTAGATCCCAGGCTGTCTTAGATTGGTTATGCCCAGCAGAAACTGTTTCAGTAGATCCCAGGCTGTCTTAGATTGGTTATGCCCAGCAGAAACTGTTTCAGTAGATCCCAGGCTGTCTTAGATTGGTTATGCCCAGCAGAAACTGTTTCAGTAGATCCCAGGCTGTCTTAGATTGGTTATGCCCAGCAGAAACTGTTTCAGTAGATCCCAGGCTGTCTTAGATTGGTTATGCCCAGCAGAAACTGTTTCAGTAGATCCCAGGCTGTCTTAGATTGGTTATGCCCAGCAGAAACTGTTTCAGTAGATCCCAGGCTGTCTTAGATTGGTTATGCCCAGCAGAAACTGTTTCAGTAGATCCCAGGCTGTCTTAGATTGGTTATGCCCAGCAGAAACTGTTTCAGTAGATCCCAGGCTGTCTTAGATTGGTTATGCCCAGCAGAAACTGTTTCAGTAGATCCCAGGCTGTCTTGTAAAGCACAGCTGTAGTAGTGGTTCATGTTTTGCATTGTGAACGTCCACATGACACCAACTGTCTGTGCTCACAAGACATCACACCTGTCTGTGTTTACATGATGACACATCTTTCTAGTTTTACATGATGCCACATCTTTCTAGTTTTACATGATGCCACATCTTTCTAGTTTTACATGATGCCACATCTTTCTAGTTTTACATGATGCCACATCTTTCTAGTTTTACATGATGCCACATCTTTCTAGTTTTACATGATGACACATCTTTCTAGTTTTACATGATGCCACATCTTTCTAGTTTTACATGATGACACATCTTTCTAGTTTTACATGATGACACATCTTTCTAGTTTTACATGATGACACATCTTTCTAGTTTTACATGATGCCACATCTTTCTAGTTTTACATGATGACACATCTTTCTAGTTTTACATGATGACACATCTTTCTAGTTTTACATGATGACACATCTTTCTAGTTTTACATGATGACACATCTTTCTAGTTTTACATGACCACACACGTGTCTGTATTCTGTCCTCTTTTTTCCAGCTCTTTTTCAAACTCCTCAACGGCTTTAAGATACGCCAAGGGAGGCCACCTGTGCTCGTCGACGTGCTCTCTGTCTTTGGGCTCAAGGTTACGGAACTCTTGGCGTCTTGAAAATGCATCGTAATTGGTCGAGATGAAGTGAAGACAGAAGGTCGTCAGTTGCTTGGCGTTATACATCTAGAGATAAACAATCCACATAAAAAGATATTTAACAGAAATTGGCTTTTTTGTTTCCTAGCAGTCTCAATGCAACAGATAAAGTACATAATTAGGACTCATACGGAAGTCATTTATTAAAGTAGACAGAAAAAATATGGCTGGTTTATTTTATGACACTTTGGTTTAGTCGGTCGATTTAAAATGTTCCGGGCATGGCGTATGTACGAGAAGAAGAGACAAAAGAATTATCAAAGTTGAAACAGAAAGCAATAGTTCTGAATGACGCATTTCTCATCATTGCTGACAAACTTACGTTGGCCATGTTAAGAAGTCCGATGACGTCTATCTCTGCTTTTTCGATTCTATCCCGGCATGCTCTATCCACCTCCTTGCTGATGTAGAGCTCACACAAGTTAACCAGACGAGACTGGCAGTTTTCATCCGCCAAGGTTAAGATTCCAACCAGATCATTGCTTTCCTCTAGAGGGGCGTGGTCGGTGTAGAGATACTCCAGAAGGGCCAAGAAGTTTTCCAGTGACGAAGAGGTTATTGGGATCTAGACAACGACAACCAGAATGCGAAAATAAGAAAAAACAAGTTAGCAAAAGTAGATTGCAACATGCAAGATCAGACCTTAAAGCGAAGTTATAGAAAAATGTAGATACTTTGCGTTTCACTGTCATCTGACAAAGTCAAGGCCCTCATTAAAATCGCCACAGTCTATGCTTTACTGACTGCAATATTCTGAGCTTAAGCAGCCGCAGAGGTAGGGAGGAAAAGGACTGGCTGCATCTTTTTAAACTTCCAAATCTATGTTAAATAAAGCACCGTACCAATAACAACATTACAACCCCGGTAACAACATTTGGAAGAATAAAAACCACGTGGGTAATAAGAAAAACAGCCTCTGCACTAACAAAATAATTATCGATAGGAACAAAAGAATAAGCAACAAAAATGTCTTTGAAAAATCCTGATTGAGGGAAAAACGCTCAGTTTAAAATTGAGTGTGTTATGCTTCTTTTTACAATTGTAGCCGAGTTTGTCAATTTGAACTATGTCCTTACCTTACAACGATAGAATCTTTTTAAAAAAAATAGTGATAAGCTTACAAAACAAAATAAAACTTTCCATTAGCTTTTACAAATTCAAAGGTTTGTGGTTATTTCATAGCAAAGTTCTTAAAAAAAAACTGAAGTAACAAGATACTTTGTCAACCTAACACAAATGTTGGTACAGAAATCTGCCCGCCAATGGCTTGGCGTGTTTATAAGACCGAATAAATGTTGATTTTATTTTAAAATAAGTTTCTACCTCGCTAATTTGGTCCTTTTTGCTTTCCATGAAGTTCCCAGAAAACATGGCTGCCATGACGTCACTGCGAGTACTCAGAATAACCTTGTGTGCATAGACTTTTTGACCTGTTGATAAATATATCTTATTAGTCATAAATTTCTCTTATCTATGTGATTAAAGAATATACAAATAACACCACAAAACATTTGGTGTTAAGATTAAGCGTATTCTATTATCTAAGGATCAAGTTCTTATTCTTTTTCTTCAATGTCTTTCAGCCTCAAAGAACCCTTAAATTTTGACTGTATTTATCTCATTCTATTTACATTTCTAAAGAAAGGCCAGTTTGAACCCAGTGCGTGCACTTACCGTCCAGCGAGAAGACCACGTCAGCGTACGTTCTCTTATTGAGAAACATTTGTTTCATCTTGACGCCTGTTTCATCGTTCAGATACGTCCCGATGCTGGGGTTGAGGAACTCTTCTTCCCTCTCGATGTTGTCACAGATGGTGGCCAGGTATGGCATCTTGAAGATATTAGCCACTCGCCGAAGCTCCTTCACCACCTCCTCGTCAGCATCTTCTGGAAGTCTTGGCACACCTGGAGGTTTTAAAAGCATTTATTTGATTTCTCGTTCATAAGAGGGATTATAAGCTTAGACGAAGAATAATGTTCTTTAAACTAGATGAAAAAATTGTATATCAAAGAAAACAAAAATCACCAGTCCTGAATAACAATAAATAAGATTTCGAAAAGTATAAACATATCAAAACAACAAATCTAGATCTCTACCAATACCCTGCTTGTTCTTCTTAGTGAATTGTCAAACATGAAAACTAAATTTTTAAAGCAGATTAAATGCTTTATCTATTTACAGGTATTTAACGGCTGATTTTCACGAGAGAATCAATAAAATCCTATTATCGGAGCTAAAACCGGTGGTCGACTTATGAGACTGTTATATAGTCTACCTGTGTAGATAAACTCCAGGACCCGGACAAACGA
>JAWDGP010003960.1:0-47500 GCA_033675545.1 Elysia crispata | reverse complement strand
GGTAAATATACTTTCTTATTGAGCTGATTTTTCTTACTTGAAAATATAAATTCTTACAAAGATTTGAAACAAAAGAAAACATTGACATATCTTGGTCTAATATAGCCCCGAGATTTTTCACTTTCTTACTGCATAGTACTTCATGTCCATTTAGATCAAATTTGATCACGGGCAAGCTATCGATGGATTTGCTGCACCCAAAAATAATTATGTCTGTTTTGTCTTCGTTTAGCTTGAGTTTGTTGATGTTCATCCATGATCTGATATCTTGTATGCAGTGGGTGGTTGTATGTATAAGTTGGTGTATGTTTTCAGTGTCACTTGCTCCATATAATTGGGTGCCATCAGCATAAAGGTGGTAACTTATGCTATGTTTCCTAATAAGGGCAGACAGTGGTTTAGTATACATGGTAAAGAGTACAGGACCTAAAACTGAGCCTTGAGGGACTCCATATTTGAGAGGAAGATTTTGAGACGTTTCATTTCTCACTTTAACACAATAAAATCTATTGGTAAGATATGACTCAAACCACGTAAGTACTGTACCCGACACAAGAAACGACTTCTTAAGCCTGTTTAGTAAAATTTCATGATCAATAGTGTCGAAAGCAGCTGTTAGATCAAGCAGCACAAGGAGACATAAGTTTTTGTCATCTACTAAGTCCAGAATATCTGAGGTCACTTTTAAAAGTGCAGTCTCCGTGCTATGGTGCATCTTGTATGCGGATTGAAGAACTTCATCAAAACCGTTACTTTTAACGTGTTTCAGGACTTGACCTAATACAACTTTTTCCAGAATTTTTGATAGAAAATTGAGATTTGAGACAGGTCTAAAGTTTTTAAGATCCGTTTCGTCAAGCCCGGGCTTCTTGAGAAGAGGTGTCACAATAGCACGTTTGAAAATGTCAGGTACAACACCAGTGGCCAGAGATTCATTTATAATTTTTGTTATGTAAGGGACTAACTCCATTGTGTATTCCTTTGTGTGTGTATATATATATATATATATATATATATATATATATATATATATATATATGGGAAAAATCTACAAAATATTTCTTTTCCACACTGATTTTTGTGGAGAGCCACTCACCTGTGGACTCATTCCACTTGCTAGAACTTTCCCGAAGAAGCTAGAGGCAGCACACAGCACGATGCGGTGGGCCTGCAGCTTGCGGCATCCTTCCACCACGAATGTGACGTCACTAAATTTCGGGTCCTGCATTGTCTTGTACCAGTCGTCTGCGAACCGAGAGCTTTCCATCTCCATCCAGGGCGCTTTGCCTGGTGACAAAAAGCGACAGTTCCATTTATCATGGCATAAATTACATAGGCATACAAGTGTCATTATATAAATGTGGAAGAATACATCGATGTCAACCTATTATTCCAAATGAAACTAAAATGATGGCCAAGAAAATATTCACTAGCTCGTTCTCTGCCAAACTAATCTGTGGAAGATGAGAATTTGTTTTCATCCGGAGAATACACACCACTACCTTTAACAGTCCAGTTCGCGATTTAAAATCTGTAATCTATGAATACAATTGATTCATTTGAAGTCTAAATGTTCGATACCCTTTGCTGTTCAAGAATAAGCACTGGATATGACAGCAAACAAAATGGCAATTCCGCATGGCTTTCAGCTTATGCTGGTCTTGAGTGTAATGTTTCATTGATCTTCCCCTTCTCTATTACTATTTTTGTAATCATAGTCAATCAATTTAAAATCTTATTTTCTTTAACAATTAAAATGATCTCCTTTATTCAGAATCTTTTCCTTACCGGCAGGGGGCATAACTGGTGGAATTAAAGTTGGCTCCCTTTTTTTTGACCTTCCGAATGCTGAGAAGCCAAAAGATGCCCCCTTCTTTGTTTTCTTAACAGGCCGGTTGCACGTCGCCAGGCGGATCTTAAAATAAAGGTGAGGGTTGTTTTAGTTGATGATAGCAATGCGCTCTAAAACACAAAACATTGATACATCTGGAAGCACTAAAAGGTTTTCACAGGAGAGTTGACGGAAGGCATTTGGGTAATCAGACTCTTTAAAAGATAGCAAGAAGAACTTAGGGGACATCAAACTAACGAAGAACTTTTCAGTGGCTGTGAAAGAATGTCAAAAAGCTGCTTGAAAACCGATTTGAGTAAATGAATTATCGCGTTTTCAAAGGAATAGAATGCGTTCATGAGAACTAGCTGAGCTGTGAAGCTGCCTTGTTCGTTCTTGCTGATCCATCTTACCGCCTGGTCAAAGCAGTCCTTGAGCCCCTCCTGGAGGAGCGAGCTGGTTTCCACGTACATGGCGTTGATGTCTTTGGCGACACGCAGACCCTCGGCAAACGTCACACACCTTCTGCCTGTAGCGGAAGCGTCATCTCTTCTGCGCAGGTCTGTGGTATGAAGCAACCATTTTAATAAGTAAAGAGAATTGCAAGAAATAGCTGAAACTAACGTTGAATCCGAGGACTTGAGCGATAGTTTGCCACATGGAATAGAAAATAGAAAATAGTAAAAACTGTTTGATTTGATATGTTTACACCGTTGCTGTCTAAGTCCTTGTAAACCTGCAGGCACTCAAGAAAATCAACTTTTCGACTTGGAGGATATTAGTAATTTTTTTCCCTTTTATTTTCTATTCCTCATCTCTCATTAAAGGTCTGGCCTAACCATTATTGACGTTGACCACCACAGACAAATTAAACCGTTGGTGTCAGCTGCATCACTTAGACAAAGAGCTCCTTCTCCCCTCCCTCCCCAGACATCTCTCTTTCTCTCTATCCCTATCTTACTTTCTCTCTTGTACTTATTATTCGCTTTTTAAATTTTATTAACATTTGATTTTCACATCAATAAAGTTTTGTACAAAGAATGTTTCGGTCACCTGTCTTGCAGCCAACAAGCATGACAGGAACATCATGGCAGAAGTGTTGAAGCTCCATTATCCACTTCTCTTTCACGTTTGTCAGCGAGTCTATATTGTCTACGGAGTAACAGATGAGGAACACGTCGGTCTGGGGATATGACAGTGGTCGCAGACGATCGTAGTCCTCCTAGGCGTGGGAACAAAAGTCTGACGTAACATATCTAGTCAAAGGCAAAAATACCAGGATTTACTCATGCGAAAAAAAAGCAATGAAATGGCCATAACCTAAAACAAAAGTAAAGCTATTGGCTTAGGAGGAACAAAATAAATCAACAAAAACAAACTAACACAAACAAATAATAGATAAAACACCAGTTACTTTTGGTTTTTTAGGAAAGTAAAAAATTATTTTAAATCTTGCAAAAAGATAAAAAAAAAATTAGTATTAGGTGATGCCCCTAATGAGAAAAAAAAATCAAAAGTACTTGCAATGGCTTTCTGTTGAATAAAAGTACTAAAGAACTTAATACTTTTTGTACTGCCAGCAAGACAAAAGTACTGTAGTGAACAACAGCTCTTGGAAAATATACGGAAAGAAGATAAGTTATGGCTTTTGACAAAAAGGTCACAGGTAAAACTGCAAGTCAAAAGTATAAATTGACAGCTCCTTACAAAGCAAAGAAAAAAATAAAAATAAAAAAAAGCTTGGTTATAACATCAGTGAAGCAAAAACAATACCGCAGTGAATTGAAATCCACAATACCAAAAAAAAAAAAAATACTAAGTGCAGGCTCCTGGCAAAAGTACTGATCAACAGTTCCTGTGCACAAAACAAATGTATCGAGTTCCAAGTGATGGCTCTACCTGTTCTTTTTGCTATCCTCCCCATCCACTTCATCATCATCATCATCATCATCATCATCATCATCATCATTGTCTTCATCACCATCATCATAATCATCATCATCATTGTCTTCATCATCATCATCATCATCATCATCATCATCATCATTGTCTTCATCACCATCATCATAATCATCATCATCCTCATTGTCATGAACGTTACCTGGACCACCAGCACCACCAGCACCGCCAACACAGGCATCATCATCATCATCATCATCATCATCATTATCACCACCACTAATTCCACCATCACCATCAGCATGAAAAGCCTCTCTACCACTGCTTAATCTTTGCTATTATCGTCAACAAATCCGTGTTCGCCAACGTCATCAACATCATCATCATTATCATCATCATTATCATCATCACCAAGTATCAATAGCTCCCTCCCACTTTTACACACACACAGTCTATCTATTCATTTATCTATATATTCATCCATCCCTCCCTCCATCTATCTGTCTTCTATCCCTGTCTGTCTGCCTATCTAACTACCGTTTTTTTCTATGTATCCAACCAACTGTCTATCTGGCTACCACTGCGATATGTACATCAGCCTCGATTTCGATTCGATCTCAAACCATTCCTACCCAAAGACGTTCTAATAATAATTATTATTACAAAATGTTTGTTCCTGCCTTTATCTTCGTTTCGAACACTGCAAGTACAACAATGCGGAAATGCCATGGCTATTCTGAACCTCACCTGGCCAGCGGTGTCCCAGAGACCAATATTGAACGGTTTCCCGTCGACCATCACGTTGACGGCGTAGTTGTCAAACACTGTTGGGACGTATTCGCTAGGAAAAGCATTTGTGGTGTAAGCGATGAGCAAACAACTTTTGCCCACAGCGCCGTCACCGATAACAACAAGTTTTAGATTCTCCATTTTGCACGGGTAGATGACGACTGCAATATTTTATTTAACTTTTTATCTTAGTTCTTCTTTCTTTCTTTCTCTCTTACCTGAGGAACAAAATAATAACACACATATTTCTTTTTAAATTTTGGGTGCAAATTCTTATTTATCCTCAAGTCTTGCCTATTTTTTTTCAGCTAGAATTAGAGTGTAACTTAGTCATCTGGTTTGTCCCTATCAAATATTCACACACCTAGATGTAAATCATGCTACTACCAGCATATTTCTGCTTGCTGTTCCCCAGCAAAATAGTCAATATTCAGTTAAAAAAAACATGCAAAAATAATTATAACAAAATTTTGACATTAATTGTAGAATAACAAAAACATAAATAAAGCAGTCTCTTATTTCTAAGCAAGCCATTAAAAAGTCCAAATTAAATATGAATGTAGCTTGATTAGAATATAAAATGCGTGAATGGCTGAGGCATTATCGTTTTAAAGGTACTTAACTCATCTCTCTCTCTCTCTCTCTCTCTCTCTCTCTCTCTCTCTCTCTCTCTCTCTCTCTCTCTCTCTCTCTCCATCCTCGCCCCTCCCCTCTCTGTGTCTTTCCCAGTCTTAATCTGTCTCCGACACAAACCCATTCTACACTCGCACACCTATTGTCTGCTTAAGACTTCTTATGTGAAGAAACATCATCAGTGCTCATATTATGCTAATATACACATTTGTGTCAGGAGATTAACTTATTAAGGAGCAAAGAGAGCATGGACAGAAAAGTAGGACGTTTGTTTTTCAACTAATAAATTAATAATTATTATTTTGAAAACCTAAAACGTCTGCTATAAGAATTAACACAAACGTAAGTTAGCGAAAAACAAAATTTAAAACATCTTGCAAACTCACATGTGCAGTGAAAGTCCGATCTGTCCTTCCAAAAAAAAAAAAACCGGTTCTATTTTATCTGATGTTGTGATCTATTGCTCGCCAGTGAAAGGAATGACAATTTATCACTTGAAGCAAAATTTATAACTGGCTTAAAAAGCAGCCATCTCTCACCTCCTTCTAAAAACCAGCAAATAAGAGTTATAAATAGATGTCTGTACGAGATCTAAAAAAAACATCCAATGAAAATCGTCACTGCGTGCAATGTCGACTAAGTGGGTATTTTTAGTCAGGCGAGTTTCCAGGCACAAGAGGTCATCGCTTGAGTGCAGGAAATGCAACTTAAGCCTATATGGCTGTATCTGATCAGAGTTTCATTCCACTAATTAAGTTTATTTCACCTACTCTTCATCTACCCTGATTTTTCCCCCTCTTCTTCTTCTTCTTCTTCTTCTTCTTCTTCTTCTTCTTCTTCTTCTTCTTCTTCTACTACTACTACTACTACTACTACTACTACTACTACTACTACTACTACTACTACTACTACTACTACTACTACTACTACTACTACGTCTCTTTCCTCCTCCTCCTCCTCCTTCTATTTCTTCTTTTTTTTCTCTTCGTCATCTTCATTGAGGAGGGGGGCATTTAATTCTAATCATGTTGCACCCCTGATAATGCAATTATGAGAAAACTAAACTACTTTTTTATAAACCCAATGTGATTGACAGTGACAATGGAGCTACAAATAGCTATAAAATTAATAATCTTTGTTCATACCGCCATTACGCCGTCCATTACAATAACTAATCTACCTTTTGTATCTTTTAACTGAGGAGATTCCGGAAAATCTAAAACGAAACAAGAGAACAGAGACAGACTGTCCGATGTGTGTTGTAAATTTATTTCCAATGTGATCACAAACATAAAATTTATTCCATTATGTATTTTGACAGTAGATCATATGAACTCAATATAAAGTAGACCTTCACGAAATTTTGGCTACAAATCTACATGCTGATCCAGATCTAGACTAGATCTAGATCTAGATCTAGATCTTTTTCAAATTATAGCTTAGACTAAAGAATCTAGATCTAGGTTTAGATCTAATAACCTACATCTCGATTAAGATCATCAGACATCTAGACTCAGATAGAGCTTTATCAAGCACTGAGGCTCCAATAGTGAGTTTTATTATCCAATATAGAAATCATTTGTATTTTTAGCTGCCTGGCAGATTTTGTCATTCCTAAATATCAAATATGGTTGCAATTTAACCACTCAGAAAAACCTTCCTTTTTTTTTGTTACTGACAATTCACTTTTGTAGATCCATAACATTTTCAGCATGTTATATTTTTCTTGTAAATGTGATGTGGTGAGCTGAGATAAAATTATTCGTTCAAAGTGAAGCTCATTAGTTGCAAATAAAGATATCTTAAAATTAGCATTTTTAGTCTATTCCCTTGAAAAATAGAAATTACCTAGCTTCATTTTGTTCGAAAATTGGTCAAGAGATGAAATGATTTCCAAGGCATATATAATCTGAGCTAAATTTGCAGATATTGGCCCAACTCACGTTAAGCTTCACAACTGAATTTTTCCTGATGAAATTGAAACTTGTAGTTTAAGGGGATTTTAGAGCAACACAAAAATGCTTTTATCTTGAAAAGTATTTATATGATATGAATAAAACCTTCATATTCGTGTTCAGCATATCAAGTTCATTGAGAAAATAACAATTTAAAACTTAGGGTAAGTTGGGCCGATAACTGCAATAATACCTAATCTGCTAGGCGTGATCGATGATCACGAACATGTCTACCATAAATTATTAAATCCGGATCTAGATATAAAGCACCTATATTAAACATTGGTTTTCAGCCTAGGTTGTCTGAAAACTAATTTTATGGTAGGACTTATCATTGGTTACGTTGGTTTAGTACATAGATTATAGATATGATATAGGATATATATGATGACATAGTTTTTTTTTGTGGGTAATTCATGAACATGATTTACACTTACTTGAGGCACTGATTAGTTCTATATGGCCCAAGCAAACAAAGCCCTCTTTAGCAAGATAGAGGTACCGTATTGATTCCTAAGCCCTTTCATTTTTATAACATTGTTTGATAGGAACAGTTGTAACTCTCAAGTTTAAACGATTGAGTTAGCTTCAGAATTATATCTATTCTATTTTATAAAATTTGGATAAGTTGGATACCCAATGGATCTCATGGCTGATAAAATAACCCAAAAAGTGGCACCTTAGTTTTCTCCAAGGACCTACCACAGACGTTCGCATTGGTGGGCAGATCAATGATCAATCACTTTTCAAGCTGGCTACAACTGCATGTCCTTATGCGTGACAATGCACTGTGATTAAATTCAATGTTGGGAATTTTCACTTGTTTTGGCATTGGCTCTGGCTTCATTAGCACCAAGTAGATCAAAAATATAATTATTCATTTTAAAGCTGAACTTTTCCTAAGTACAACTCTTATTTTTTTTCTCTCATTTGTAATGCGTTTACATGTTGCAGGTGAATCTTCATACTTCTGCTGAAATTAAATGAAAAAAGACATAATTTTAGTTGTTTTTTTTTTTTGATATATCAAAATTGAAACAAATTTATCACTAAAAAATTGTAGCCCTATATCTACAACATTAATATAAAAATCTTGAAAGTTTCAAGTGCAAAGAGTTTTTCAGTGATTTTCTATGATTTTTTTTACAATAATTCCACACTACCAGTACTGTAAATAGCACTGTGCTTTATAAATCTACGTGATTAGCCTCAAACCGGAACTTAAATGTGGAGCAGCAATTAGAATCTGAATACAATAAAAAGCTCCATGAACTTTTTAAACCTTGTGGTGATATATCATTAACTAGCAAACGTGGGAGACAGAATTGAAAGTTTCTCTTACTGTGTGGACTTTATCAGCGGCTCGTTATTAACTTTTGGTGTGCACATATCCCATGACCTAAAAAAAAATTTTATTTTCTTTTTACTATGTACTAATTTTCTGACTTAAACAAACTCAAAGCACTAAGGCCTCACAGGTAGGTATGAAGGAAGTTTTAAAAGCTTGAGAATATTAGAGAGAGACAGAGCTCTAAGCAAACGCTTCGCTGATAGAAACATGTAAGGCAAAGTAAGCAAGTGACTTATCAGTAAAATGCGACATTGCAAATATATATGTGCAACTAGATTAGTTTCATTTTGATTTTCTTCTTAGTGCATGCTTATAATTTTGTTAATATTTTAGATCAGGTTTCTCTCATATACATAAACACTCTACAATTTGAACTACAGTGTTCTATTGTTGTTTAGGTCTATCATTTACTATCAACAAACTGTGCCAGCGATGTAAACTGTCATAACTCAAACCTGCATAACTTGAAAAGGTAGAACCCTTTGGTTGGTGTCAAGTTCAACATATATATGAAATGCTGTAAAAAAATTCATTGCCCAAAACTGTTTCACTTTTTGAGAAATGTCACCACCTGTCATAACATAAAGTTTATTCCAGATTTATGTACTTGTTAAATTGCTCAATAACTCTATCAATTAAATGAAGAGAAGGAAAAAACAAATTATATGATTTTTATACTTCTTCCTTTCATGTATGAGCTTAAATTCTCCATTGTTTTGTTGTGAAAATAAGGTCTAATAACTAGAGTTGCGAGGAATAGGGAATCCCCATTCCGGCTGGTGGTTGACCTCATGACCCAATTGGGTTATGGGCTGTGTGATGGGTGTGGCAGGCAAACTTTAATGCCGTTCTTTGACAACCGCGATCCATCTCCGCAAACCATTTCACTGTTATGATTAATGAAATAATTAGAAGATTAAGCCTTTTTTTTTTTTTTTATCTATTTTATACTAGTATACAGATGTATCTCATTAAATGATTAATCCTTCTTCTTCTGATATCAATAAATTGACCTCAAGCAGCGAGAAGTGCTGACTATGCTGTTGCCATACTGAGCAAAATCTTTTTTGAATAATAAAGTGTGGACAATGCTAGTTTATAAAGCCATCTTGAACAAAAAACTTTAAATGAGATCCCTAAACCTGACACAGATTATGTTTGACATGGATTGTGTAGTTTTTTTTTGTTTTTACGTTTAACACTTCTTCTGTCTTAGTTTGAACAAAAGGTATCAACAATTTGATGGAAATAAGTAGGAAAACTCAAAGAAAGGAGGGTTTTTAGTTTAAAACAGATCATATGTTGATCAAAAGTTGGGTTTATTTTTTAGCAATACATTCATAGATAAAGCCACAGTTTCATGGAGGGCAACTCAATTTTTGTAATCAGTTCCATTTAAAGTTTGGATTTATTTAAATTAATATGGGAGACAGAATCTCTTTAAATTATCTTCAGCAAAGAACCATGATTTATTAACTTTGTAAATTGGCACGGGATAGCACAGCAAACACCACCCTCAATAAACTACAAATGGGTGTATAACAGTCTCTATCAAGCCAAACTAAACCATGCCTCTTTAGTCTATACCTGCTTACTGCCAAGTAAATCAACCCACAAATATCTTCCTTTCTATGGTAAAATCATTATTTAAAAATAAAATGCACTTTTTCAAAAACTAAAAAGCAAATCAACTTGAATTCTGTTTGAATGAGTTCACCAAAAGAACACTATTGTTTACTGAAAATTAGAAGAGATTTTGAATTAAACACAAGTTTATAGTTGTATGTTATGGATGATTTATCAGCCACAAACCTGCTGGTAGCCAAACAAACAAAAAAAATAATAAACTTGCTCAATGAACCTTCAAAATGAGGTTTTTCTCTGTATCTCTCTCTCTCTCTCTCTCTCTCTCTCTCTCTCTCTCTCTCTCTCTCTCTCTCTCTCTCTCTCTCTCTCTCTCTCTCTCTCTCTCTCTCTCTCTCTCTCTCTCTCTCTCTCTCTCTCTCTCTCTCTCTCTCTCTCTCTCTCTCTCTCTCTCTCTCTCTCTCTCTCTCTCCATAATAATGTAACTCCAACTTTTTGAACAAAAAACATACAGGTGAATTTTTTTTATCTGCAGGTGCTGCACCCTATACAATTATTTAATATGAACAAAACCCCTGTGTCAGTGCCAAAAAAATTGGCGAAAACTCCCAAAGGCTCCAAAACAGGGTTGAAGTGCTCAGAGGTAAGTAAAGTATATAAGCACGAAAACAAGTTTGTTGGGTTTTTTTCTTAGTTGACATATCTTCTTAGTAGATTTTTTTACTTCTCATTTTGGTATAATGACTTTTTATATAAGGTAAAGCACATAAATGGTGTGGCAATCATGACTCCCAGAGATTCTAAAATGAGTAGAAGGAACTGATCCCAAGAGGTCCTAGATCTAGATTCTTGAGTGCTGCTTATAAATCTATAAACCCCAAAGAATGACATTCTCAGAGTGACCAGGCTTCAGTGGTAGCTATAAGCTATGAAAATGAATTTAAAATATTGTCTCTTCTTTGTTTTTAAAATGTTATAGTTTATAGCTTTTCATGACCATAAGCTGAATCAGTGAGATAAGTTGATCACTTTTATACAGTTATTTCTTTTTTCATGTTTTTCTCTCTGCTGGTTCCCTCACTCAAAGTGCATTGGTTTTTGGAATGTGCTTCTTCAACATTTAAAAAATATGATAAGCAAAAAGGACAGAGGATTATCAATTACTGTGCCTTCTGTTTATTATCAAAGTCATTTCCATTTTTTAAGATATAGAACTTACCCATACATGAATTGATTATTTGACAATTTTTAATAGCGAGGAATTTTCGGCAATCATATTTTATTAAGATTAGTGTTATCTCTCCAATTATATCTCAATTTCTTCGCCTCATAATAATAAAAGTTTTGAAAAAAAATGTTCCTTTGTTCACTCGAAGAATATTTTCTTTTCAAAGATATTCTTAGAGTGAATAAAGTAATTAGATATCCTAAAAAAAGAAGCAGTATTGTCTAGTATTTTACTAAGAATCATATTTGGAGAGGATAAGGAGTATACTGCATGCCTTTTTGTCAAACACTTTTTTCCTGCGCTTAGTGAATGTTAGCATAAGTGGTAGTGAAAGCTAGTATTGTTATTTTTTTGTCTTGGATCAAAAAAATTACACACTGCCAAATCTCTGGCAAGTGCTGAAGCTCAAAATTTTGTTTTCATTCTTCAACTTTCCATCACAGCCACAGAAACCAGTGACTTTTGAGTTTCTTCCTGATCCAGGGAGTGATGATTATAACTCTCTGATAAAGATTGTTCTTAGCGATGAAACACAGGTAGGTTTATGCATTGTTTCAATCTTGACTTATGTAATATCGTCAAAGACTGTTTTAAGCAGTGTAACGTATTATCTTATTGAGAAAGATTGTTCTTAGCGATGAAACACAGGTAGGTTTATGCATTGTTTCAATCTTGACTTATGTAATATCGTCAAAGACTGTTTTAAGCAGTGTAACGTATTATCTTATTGAGAAAGATTGTTCTTAGCGATGAAACACAGGTAGGTTTATGCATTGTTTCAATCTTGACTTATGCAATATCATCAAAGACTGTTTTAAGCAGTGTAACATATTATCTTATTGAGAAAGATTGTTCTTAGCGATGAAACGCAGGTAGATTTATGCATTGTTTAAATCTTGACTTATGTAATATCGTCAAAGGCTGTTTTAAGCAGTGTAAGGCATTACCATATTGAGAAATATTGTTCTTAGCGATGAAACACAGGTAGATTTATGCATTGTTTTAATCTTGACTTATGTAATATCGTCAAAGACTGTTTTAAGCAGTGTAACGCATTACCTTATTGAGAAAGATTGTTCTTAGCCGTGAAACACAGGTAGGTTTATGCATTGCTTCAGTTTCACTTATTGATAAAATTGCTCAAAGCAATCAAACACAGGTAGGTTTATACGTTACTTCAATCTTGACGTATTTTTAAATATTGTTCTAAGAGATGAAAATGTTCAAACTCAAGAAGGATTATGCCAAGTTTGAAACCTGCTCCACTGATTAAAATTATTGTTTTTTAAAGACAAACACTACTACCTACTGTTAGCTGTGAAGCAAGTTTTCACAATACTTGAATATTTGTTATTTAGAAAATGAACTGCCATCACCAAATTTGTGTAAATATACCACATTTCAAAGCTCAGAGTGAGTCAAAAATGATTAATAAAATCTAATATCAGTTTCAAGGGCAAAATAATTTCATTTCAGAATACTGAATTCTATAAAATGAAAAAAAAAGCATAAATAAGAAAAAAGACAGAACTTATTTTATATCTTTTTAACATCTACTTCTCCTTTTTTTTAAAAATTAATTTACAGACAGTACATCTGATACAGTTGCTGAAGTATCTGGAGCAGAACATATGTCGTTTGGAGGGAGAATACAAAAGCTTGGTTTTAGCAATTTTGGTATGAAATTTATATATATATTTATCCTATAATGTAAAATTGCTATAAATGCATTTGACACTGCTTTTTTGTTGATTTGTTTATTGTAATGGAGTAACAAAGAGATACAATTTCATGTCAATCTAGATGTATATACCATGTCTTCCTCACAAAAATTTGTTTTTTAAATTATAAATTTACTTCCACATGCTCAGCTTATCACCTTATGCCTGAAATCAATTTTATTTGTCTCTTTATTGATTTAAATTAGTTGAAGTCGTTCTAAATTGTTCAACATCTTCTAATTCTCTCTCTGAATCTTGAAAATATGTATGTATTTCTTGAGAGCAATGTTGAACAGCAAAAAACATAAGTGTAGTCGTACCTAAGCTTGTCACCTCTTTCTTTTATTGTTTTGAGGTTATCAGATCTTTCAGATCAAATACTAGAATTCGGAAAGAAATATTTATTTCATTATCATGGCTTGCATTGGGAAAAACAAACAAAGACTTTTATATGTGTATTTTGTGAAGTATACTTGTAAAGCATTAAGCATGAATTATGCACAAGTGAGAATTTTATCTCATTGCTAAAATGTATGGGAATGATGCAGAAAGGCGTTGCAATTTTAACTTTTTTTTTGTCAAAGATAACTTTTTTCAAAAGTAAAGAACAAATGGTATAAAGATACTAGACATGTGTCTTAAATGTCACTCAACTCAAATGAGATTGAGGCTGACCTGTGTCTGGATTATCTTTGTTGCCTCCCGTATCTTATAGTTGATTGTAGGCTAGGGGATCTAGCAAATATATGGCACAGAATTATTCAGATGCATGTCTGTAGGATAGGCTGGATAAGACTACTTTGAAAACAATCTGGTACGGGTAGGGCTTATGAAACAGGTACTGAAAATGATTTGGTTGTAATTGGAAACAGCTCATGGAACAATTTGGTTAATATCACTGTTGTAAATGAAACTAGTTCAAGGCACGATTTAGTCAATATCACTGTTATAAATGAAAATAATTCAAGGAACAATTTGGTCAATATCTCTGTTGTAAATGAAACTAGTTCATGGAACAATTTGGTCAATATCACTGTTGTAAATGAAACTACCTCATGGAACAATTTGGTCAATATCACTGTTGTAAATGAAACTAGTTCATAGAAAAATTTTGTTCCATATCACAGATGTAAATGAAACTAGTTCTTGGTACGATTTGGTCAATATCACTGTTATAAATGAAACTAATTCATGGAACAATTTGGTCAATATCACTGTTATAAATGAAAATAATTCATGGAACAATTTGGTCAATATCTCTGTTGTAAATGAAACTAGTTCATGGAACAATTTGGTCAATATCACTGTTATAAATGAAAATAATTCAAGGAACAATTTGCTCAATATCTCTTTTGTAAATGAAACTAGTTCATGGAACAATTTGGTTAATATCACTGTTGTAAATGAAACTAGTTCATAGAAAAATTTTGTTCCATATCACTGATGTAAATGAAACTAGTTCATGAAACAATTTGGTCAATATCACTGTTATAAATGAAACTAGTTCATGGAACAATTTGGTCAATATCACTGTTGTAAATGAAACTAATTCAACGAACAATTTGGACATCCTGACTAGGTAAGGCTTGTGAAACATCTATAGAATTTGGTTTAAAGACTTATGATTGTAAAGTTGGATTAATGGAATCAGTATATAGAACAAATCAGTCACATTATCATAATTATCCGCTGGTCAGGGATTATGAAATCAGTGGATGGCATTATTATTCTCATTTTGTTCTACAAAGTCAACACAGCTTATGAGGTTTTGATTAGATCTTTATGTTCTGTGTAGAGCATCAATTGGTTAGGCAATGGACCAGAGCTGATCTCAACGTTTCAAGCTTTTGTTCTGAACCTGGTATCAGCCCATGTGTCTTACCTCAGGCCTTGTGTCAGGATGCTTGTGAAAAGATTTATCCCAGGTGAGTAGTCCAATATCCATAATTCACACCTTGTAAAAAGGTTTTACCTTAGATAAATGTTACAGGCTTATCCTCAAGGGTTATGCCATGTGAAAAGCATAAAGGATTTTTTGGTACACAATGATCAAATACTGTGGTTATTTTTCTCATATTTTTAAAATAACCTTAGAGAATTTCAGTTACCTAGTACATCTGCACTAGGGAGAAAATTAAAGAATAAATATAGAATGTGACATGAAATATTTCCTTCTCTGGGAGTGGATGGTGTATAGCATTAAATAAAAAGTTGTTGAAAAGAATATTCACTTTCTGGCAAGGCTCTTAGTAGAACTGTTCTTCATTTTAAATATCATTCTCGGGTGGGAAAAGTAGTGGTTCTTATGATTAGAAGTGAATTGAAATCAACGATAATACTTTGGGTCCATGTGTCAATTTTAAAATTTATACTTCAATTCAAAATTGGCCTTCTTTCATTTACATCTTCCAATAGCTACTGGTATCTTGTTGCCTTTTTGAGCAAATAGGAAAGTAAATGGCAATTGCATTTCACAAATGTAATTTTAATTTTAATGATAAATGAATGTGAATGTTGTCATGCAAAAATCTTCTGAGTGAAGAAGATACACCTTTTGCATTAATCAGAACTTGAAGCTTTAATTTTTGTTTTCATCAGAGGAAGTGAACAAAGATTCATCAGTACCTGGCCCTGAGCTGGACACATCACACATCCATTCTCTTCTCAAATCACTCTCTGCAATTGTACCCATGTGAGCAACCTTTTCATTATATAAAATTAATATTTGTACACGTACTTTGCTCTCTGAACTCATTTCCTGAAATTATGCTGATGTAAAGAACAATTTTTTATCCAAATGGATGTTTCCCCGTATCCATTCAATCCTCACATTACCCTCCGATGTTGTGCCCAAACAAAAGATTTTAGCATAATTTGTTTGTTTGGCCAATCCTGAACAAAAATGGAATTTGTAACTTTATGTAAACCTTTGCTGCTGTATACACCCAAACTTACAATGTCATCTTATAATTATTTGCTATATATATATATATATGTGTGTGTGTGTGTGTGTATGTATATATTTTTTTATATTATTAATATTTTGTTAGTTTATTTTTTTATTATTTTTTGGAGGGGTAGGTGGAAAGTGATCAATTAGGCATCACAACACATTCAGTAAATGATAAACATGTTCATCATTACAAATTTTACTGATTGTTGAATAGAGCAAAAATTGATTCCAGACATAATCAATATTTGGATATGCATTTCTAGCTTTAGATTTAGGATCTTTGAATAATAAATAATCCTTTCTTTACAATTGAATGATTTATAATAACAAATTTTTTGCACCTTCTGTTTTTGTGGGTGCAAATTTATTGACTTCATGCATTTTCATTCATTCTGTCATCATATATTTTAGGCATCTTAGAATTGGTACGTCAATCTATTCATAAATTGCTGTGATGTTTCCATTCTATAATTTAATTGCCATGCTACATAATCGTTTTCTATCCAGGATGATCGAAGTGTTACCTAAAGTTTTAGAAGATTTATTTCCTTACATCAACAAAAGCATCCGTGTATTTGATCACTACACACGGAACCTGCTGAATATCAGCTTGTATCTACCGTCTCTTCGAATGGGAATCTTTGAGCTTGTCATCAGCAACATGCTCAAGTTAGATGTGAGTGCTTAAATTACATTCCTTTTTTTTGATGGTCTTATAACAGCTGTTGCTAATAGGAAACAATCACATTTCAACTGTAAGCTAACACTGATCTGAAGCCAGGACTCTTTACTGGTTTTTTTTTTTTAACTCCTTTTAGTGATAACTTTTTAAAATTAAAGTTACATGTCAGAAACGTGATAATCTTTGAGTCTACTATATTAGTTTTGAAATTCTAGAAAAAGAACACTTTTTCATTATTTTTAATTTCGAGTTTTATATTAACTGTGCGTTTAAATTTTAAGTAGCATTAACTTCTCACGTTCTGTTCACTTATATGAACTTAGGTGAGGACTCCTCGTGTTGATATTAGCACAGCCATCTGTGGTCCAGAGGAAGAGGAGACCAACTCCAGGGATGAGGCAATGTTTGAAATGGTATTTTTTTTCTAACCTTGAGCGTTCAAATTTTTTTCCATTAAAGACTGAAATTGAGTTAATAAGAGGCATAAAATGGTGGAGACCATCTTGTTAGATCTAACCTGGAAGTAGATTATAACAAAAATTCCTAATGATCGTATATACAATTTCTGTGTCCTCTGTGATCCCCTCTGTAAGATTAGCAACGTGTGGTTTTTAGCATTCATAATGGCAAATGACATATTACGTTAAATCTTTACTGCCATATTGCAGGATGTAGACACAACGGGTGAACCTAAAAACGATCAGCAAGAGCCAAGTGTGGCTGAAAAACTGGCGAAAGCTCTCCCTCATGCTGGATCACTGGATGTCATGATGAATCTCTGCTTCAAATATATACAGAACACATGCTTTGTTAATGGTAATCATGAAGAGCCTTTGGCTGTCTAATAGGACTTCACTTATCAATATATTTTAATAGTGGCTTATACTCATCTGTGTACATAGCAGCAAGCATGCATGTAAATTACAGAATAGGCACGTCTCTTAAGATTTTATTGCAAAAGTGAAATCTGCTTTACCATGAGTGTCTCACTTTGATAGATGATTTTTATATCAAGAATTTCTCTTAAGAGTCTGTAATGATCATGTTCAAAGAAAAATGAAATTCAATTGTTTTCATGTTTTAGCCTCATCATAAGCAATATACAAGCTTAACGGCTAAAGGAAATTCTCTTTTTATTTTTTCATTCTTGTTTCTTTTTGTTTTCTCATGAAAAAAATTCCTGGACTACAAGCAATGTAGTGAAATAAGAAAGATTAATAATTTCTACTAAATGTCAATCTTTGTAGAATTTTCTCATAGTGAAGAGAAAAGTTGAAAGTTTTAATGAATATTTTGCTGGACTTTCTCTCTATCCCTCTGTCTGTCTCAGGTCAGCTGGACTGGGAAGTCACAAAGAAGCTGTACAGAGAGCTGCTGTGGATCTTTGACAAATATGTTTTTCCAACCCATGAGTCTTGCCACGTTCAGTTTCTGTTGTTTTATATTTGCAGTTTTAAAGAGGTTGGTTTTTAGCAATATCACAAAAAAATTACCATTTATGTTTCAGGCTTGTAAAAGATATTGCTCTATTGCAAAATTTGTTTGCATACTTTGAGATTTTTTTTTTTAACAAATGGTCTTCATGGCTTTGTCTTTTATGAACTTCAAAGAGTAGAAAACTAGAAGTGATTTTTATGAAAATAATTGCAACTGAACGGAAATTGTTCATTTCAACCAATCACCAATAAAGCCTTTTTTTTTAAATCGGGAGAACATTAATGATTAGCTGAAAAATGTTTTTTAAGTGAATACATTTTGCTTATATTAGGAAATTCCAATGAGACTTAAGGACTGAAGAATTGTTAGATAGGTGCTGGTTGCAAGTTGTTTTTATGGTGGATAATTCTAGACCTCTTACATATGAACATTGACAATAAAAAGGCATGAGAGGGGGGGGGGGGTCATTCTTAGTGCTGTTTTATTAACAGGATTATGAGTACTTGAGAAGTTGACATAGATCAGGTCAATCCAATATTTTTTTCAGTAATATAATTTAATGTATTCATTGAAAGGATATTATTAGTTTTGGAGGAAAGAAGTTTTGCTCACAACAAAAATCGTAGAGTTATATTAAGATAATTATTAGGGTGCTTTTTTGTAAATATTAATTTGTCCACAGAAAAGCTTCTTTTGACTGAGGGGAAAAATGACAAATGATATGCATGTTATTAGTTTTGGAGGAAAGAAGTAATCACTTATAAGAAAATGTCTAGAATTTTATTATGGTTCTTTTTGTAAATTCTAATTTGTCAACACAAAAGCTTCTTTTGACTGAGAACAATAAAAAAAAAGATAATTAATATGTATACAAAAAGCAGTTTGTTTCATTTTCAAGATGGAAGCAACTTGACCTTTAGAAGTCGTAAATTGTGTGTAATATGTCCTAAATCTCTCTGAGAATGTCATGCTGGGCATAACTAGATTTACCCTTTCCACCCACAGGCTTTGTCAGATGGTTTTGTAGATTACCATAACTAGATTTACCCTTTCCACCCACAGGCTTTGTCAGATGGTTTTGTAGATTACCATAACTAGATTTACCCTTTCCACCCACAGGCTTTGTCAGATGGTTTTGTAGATTACCATAACTAGATTTACCGTTTCCACCCACAGGCTTTGTCAGATGGTTTTGTAGATTACCATAACTAGATTTACCCTTTCCACCTACAGGCTTTGTCAGATGGTTTTGTAGATTACCATAACTAGATTTACCCTTTCCACCTACAGGCTTTGTCAGATGGTTTTGTAGATTACCATAACTAGATTTACCCTTTCCACCCACAGGCTTTGTCAGATGGTTTTGTAGATTACCATAACTAGATTTACCCTTTCCACCTACAGGCTTTGTCAGATGGTTTTGTAGATTACCTGTGGAAGAAAGTAACAGATCCTACCGCCCAGTGTGTCTACAGGCAGACCGCAGCTTGCTATATTGGCAGTTTTGTCACAAGGGCTGCTTTCCTTCCTTTAAGGTAAGGCGTCTTTTGCTGAAATAAAATGAACTTTACTCACCCAATACTTGAGTTGCATACGTTTTGGTCTTGAATTTAAAGTCATTTTCTACCATAACCATATATGATATGCCTTTGTCACATTCCATTTTTTCTTTTGTGTGCATTTATCAAGATGACAAGGGATTGACAATTTTCATTGGAGAATGGAAGCTATTTTTTTTAAACTATCATTTTTGTAACAGAAAGTTTTTTGTAAGGAAATCTTTGTGGCCAAGATCTTATCGGCTTGCTTTTTTACTTGTCATTAATCATCTGCAAATCTTCTAATGGTCAGTTAGCTGTTACTTATAAACTATTAGACTAGATTTTCCACCACCAGCCTCATTTTGGCAAAACAGTTTGTTACTCACCATCAGGTATGACTGACAGGGATAAGATACATTTCTTTAAGTCAGAAAAATACCTTCCAGCAGATAGCACAGACACGAACATACAGGAATCAAAATGTGCTTATTCAAGCCCTGGAATAGTTCAGTCAAAAACTAACTTTTCTTCTCTTAGTCCTCATATTGCTCTCTCTCTCTCTCTCTCTCTCTCTCTCTCTCTCTCTCTCTCTCTCTCTCTCTCTCTCTCTCCATCCTCACCACTCCCCTCTTTCTCTATCTCTCCCACTTTATCCCTTTGCCTCTCTCTCTCTCTCTCTCTCTCTCTCTCTCTCTCTCTCTCTCTCTCTCTCTCTCGCTCTCACCCCCTCCCTCCTTCCTCCATTTAAGTTGATTTGAGCAAGTGTATCTGATGTGTTTATGAAATTGTGAGAATTGTATTGTAATTATTGATATGATGATATGAAGGTGAGATAATATCAGAGCATGTTTCTGTCGTCAGCACTGCTCGTCAAGTTATGGAGCTCATGCTGCGGTGGGTGCACTCCTACCTGGACCAGACTGGTGACCTCAGGATCAACGCAGACTTAGAGCACCATGGACCGTTCTATTCTGTCTGCCAGAGTGCTTTCTACATTTTCTGCTTTCTTCACAATGATCTCATGTTGTCTAAACAAGGTAAGCAGTGAGCAAAATACCCCCTTGCCGCAAATATCTGGGATGTTAGGGGTTGTGCCCTCGATAGAGGATGATTATGAACTTTTCTCACAGGCAGTATGATATTGTGACTATATGAAGTCAGTAACTCTATCAAAGTTTTTGATATTGTTTTTTAATAGTAGTTTTCCAGGTACTTTAGACCTAAGAAAAATAAGCCATAACTCAGAAAAGCCTTGAGTTCAACAAAGTAACCGAACAACCCAGTTTTTTGAAAAATTCTGTCGGACATTAGCAAAAAGATTTTAAAAGCTTGGATAAAGCGAGAGCCAAAATTAAATATCAGAGGATTACAAAGGGAAACAACAAAAATCTACAATCTTGTAAATTTCCTACAGGTACAGTTACATATTTTGTCCTGTGCCTCAATAACATCATAAAGGAGTATAGGTATGAGTGTGTGTCTGCATGAGAGGGTGATCAGGTGTTGGTAGGTTTAGATACAAGTGGAGGATGATGCTTGTGGCAAGAATGACAGGAGTCATGTGATGATCTGGGCACTGCTGGTCCCAGGCCCAGATTGTGGTGGGCTCAACACTCATTATATGGTGTGCATTTGAATCTACTTGTCAAATGATAAAGAGGTGTGACTCCATCAGTCAAGCAAAGATATAAAAAAAGTGAATTTACTGCAAGTGCAAGTGCAGACTTAAAAGAAAAGGAGGAAAAAATGCAGATTTAGCTATCAACCCAGCCTTTTTTGTGCTTTCTTTGTATCATACCCAAAGCAAAAATTGTATGAGCAAAAATTGTTTCTATAGTACGGCATAGCATGAGTGGAGGCCTCATGATCAGCTAACAGGTCTGTGATATTCAATCCAACTGTTTTTGTTTTCTTCCCCTTTTTGTGTCCTGAATCTCTTCTGCACTAGTTTATTCTAATGTTTATTCCAACATTTACCAAGTTTTCTTTTCTCGCACTACCTAGATCTAGTTTCCCCACTAGAAATTTAAGAAAGCTTTCTTTTTATGCAAATAGGAGCTAACACAGTTTGCTATTTTAATATGAAAAATTCTTTATATCAGATGCCTTATACAATGTCGAATACCAAAAGGTTATTCAGTAATTTCCAGATAAAAACATTCCAGATGTATTCACGCAGTGGCAGGCTGACAGATTTTTTACTATGTAGACCTCTGTCCTTTTGTTTCTTGATGTAGTCTTACCTCTACACAAATTTAACATATTGCATATTTTGTGCAATTGACGAGCAACTTATGACACTCATTCACACACACAAACACACATCCATGTCTCTGGCTTATTTAAACCATAACAATAAACCCTTGTCGACATCAGCATAAGTCAAAGTGCGTTACTTTTTATGTTGACGAGTGCCTTGTTCCACCATAGTTCGTAACTTCTGGCTTTCTTTTAAGATTATAGAAAGAGAGCTTTGAGCAATACCAGTCTTGCGACAGATTTACACTTTAGTTTTATCCCCTTTCTCTACTACCCCTATCAGTTTCAGTTTTGCCTCAGACGATATGCACTTCCTTTTCATGGATGTCATAATGCATTATCAAAGATAAATTTCTAAAATGAAACCTTAAATGAATCTTATTGAGACAGAGTGTAGATCTAGATCTAGTTCAACGTATGTGAAGGCTAGTTCAAGAATGAAATTGACGACTGAATGTGACTTGAAACGCCAGACTCAGAGTCAGATGATGGGTCTCCTAAACGCTTGGTATTGAAGCTTCGGGAAGACTGTGCGTTTATTTGGAGACTACTGTATCAGCACTAAGTTTTGATTGAAAATTCACCAATTCTATTCTATTAAATTTTCTCACACTTCTGTCTCTTTCAGGACTCAAGTGGGGGCAGTTACTTAACTTTCAGAGGGTCATCACAAGCAAATTAAATCCTCTGCGAGTATGCATGCCTATTGTTGTGAAAACATTTGCCTCAGCAACCAGGTAAGAACTGAATGATACCTCTACACACCTCCCCTCCCTTTTGTAGCATAATTTGTGTGTAAGCAAAGAATACACAGCAGCTAGTCAATAGACCCCAAGCTATTTGCAATGTCTATATCAGCATCCAGTTGATCTGGTATTTTAGCTGCTGTCAGCACCAGCGTGACCATCAGTGTTTCTTTCATCTTTACAGCAAACATTTGTACGCTAGAATATTGTAAATACATTAATGATTGCAGGGCCTACAGTATTTCATGACTGAAATTCTATTTTAAATTATTGAATTTTTTTGCAATGTTTATAAACCTTCCTCTTGCAAAGTCTTGCTGCATGTCAAGAAAAAGGTCCTTTAGGAAAAGATGTACTTCTCCTTCTAAGAATTACAAAAAATTAGGCCTGAAAATTAATTTATTTATTATGAGTTAACATAGTTATAATGAAAGTAAGAAACTGAGATGTATGATTCAACCCTGTTTTGTTCGATTTTCAATTATCCAGGATGCACCAATTGGCTTTCTGTGACACAATCATTGAGAGAAACAATAGATGCAGCTTGCCAGTATCTTCGTCTCAGTTTTCTCTGGAAGGCAGCAAAAAAATTCATCTGGAATCATATTTTCCTTTTGATCCATACCTTCTGCCTGGGTGAGACTTCTATAAATAAAAAAAAAAAATTACGTTCCGTTGGTTCTTTTTTAAGTCTTGGAGCATACAGTTTCAGTTTTATGGATCCTCAAATTTGTCAAAACTTCAGATTAAAAATCTTTGTTTTTTTTCCCTTTTAATATCAATTATACATCTCTATCTTATGCCTATTTGGTAATGCCACCTTTTAAATTATTGGGAGCATAAAGATTTCTGAAAATGGTAGTTCTTTAATTTTGTTCTAGAAACAACCTAGTCTTATTTTCTGTTAAAACTATTTATCAATATATACCATAGGAATTCTTCTAGATGGCACAATTAGGGCATGGTTTGGAGTGGTTACAGCTACAAGTGTAATAGAAGGTGGTTTGAATTCGGGCAAGACTTTAGTAGCTATGATAAAAAATCTGTCATATTTTTTGCTATGAGGACTGTTTTCTCAAAGGCCAATGCATAATTCTTCAAAGCAAAGCTTTCGGAATAACAATTTTCCTTCTGCTATCTTTGACCTCAATTACTGTTATTATATATTAAATAATTGGTGTTAATTAGGTCTACTGAGAAGCCAATGAAAAGTTCAATACGAGTGTGTTTTATATATCAGTTATGGCCACAGATTTGGTAGGATTTAGATTATATGTTGACCATTAAGATTTTCAAAGTGAAATATGGGTAGAAAACTAGAATGTAGTCTTTGATTAAGAAGTTTAGGCCTACCATCCCTTTTTGAACTGTTCATCTTCAGATCCAGCAGCTTTGTTGTGTCACTCTACAGAGAATTCCATGGATCTTTACCAGATATTGACACAGTTGAAGATGAGGTGAAGCTCTCTCTTTCTTTCTTTCTTTTTTTTTTTTTTTTTTTAAAATTATGTGAGGCCGGGAAATCGACATCTTGTAAATTAAAAGTAATAATTCTTCATTTAGAAGCCTATTATTATTTCAAATAGTGATGACTTTTGATAAGCTCCAAAAGATGTTTCATACCTTCAAAATAAAATTAAGTTAGTCATTTCTACGTATACTGCAAAATCTAGTTGCGACTCTATATTTTATATATGCATACTTAATCTCTAACATGAAAAATTGTTGTTTTCAGATTTATAAAGTAGGATTACATACATACAAATGAATACAATGTTTTTATTCAAACCTATGATTTGTTCAACAAGACCAACTTGACATTCTTAGTCTATGAATTTCAAACATCAAACGTTTCAATTTGAAGCTTTTATGTGTTCATTTATATGCAGAGTATATGAATATCCAAAGCTCCCAAATGCAGAAACAGAAAACACTGCTATTGACTCATGTTAAAAATGTAGAAAATTAGTAAGTCCTTAAAGAAATCCAGGGCGCAAAAAAAAAAAAAAAATTAATGGATAAATTGGCATTCCAAGAAATGTATTGTCATTAGTGATTAAAAGTAGCTACTACTAAGTGGTGTTCTAAACCATTTAGATGTCGAAATTTGTTTGGAAAGAGAATAGTATATTGAACTGTTGAACAAATAGTTCTCAGGCATATAGATAGAACACAATGTCAGTCATATTTCAACACCTATAGATGTCTAGAACCAAACCTAATGAGTCAGGTGAGAGAAGTTTGAAATAATATAACAGTATTTGGAAGTAGAAACATTCATCTTTTTCTTTCTGATGTAAAAATTTCATATCTCGTCTGATAATTTCATACATTTTTTTACGACTGAGAAGCGAAGAAAAATGCATTGTTCTAAAATATAAAATATCAACCCTTTTTAAACATGATATGGGACTTATTTGTGTCATGTGACAACTGAGAGAAGAAACTAATAATGCAATAATAACTTATGAAGTGATTTTCTCACTTTTGGCTCATATGGTTTACTTTTTGCCAACCTTTATTAACTGAGTGATAAGCAGAAGTTATAGTTCTCCTGATAATATTTATTAAATTTTCAACATCAAATTACAGAGATCAAGTCAAGCTACAGGTTATTTCAGCTCAAAACATTAGTCGAACTAAACAACTGCCTTGAACTGATGAATTGTTATTTAAATCATCAAATTCTTTTCAAGGATGAGGATGACTTTTTGCCGGAGGAGGATGAGAAGGTGCATGCTGCCGTGGATATAACAATGATGCTGGGGAAGAGTCCTGTGGATTTGCTGCACTACAGCGTTTCTCCAGGATTCAAACATGCATGATGGGTGATACAAGCATCGTCACAGTCTCCAAAGTTTCTTGTCAAAATATTTAATTCAAAATCAAATCCAGTTCCAGACTAGAATGCCTGAGCTGAGCTTCTGCTGTTATATTTCATGTAAATAATCATTAAAATTTTCGAAAAATTGAGTTACTTGTTAGTGTTTTTTAAGTTCTCCGAATGAATGTGAAGTGTGGAAAAAGACTGGGAACTTCTGCATGTGGTATTAGTCTGGGTATGATGAATGGAGCTCAGTTCCGACCCCAATCTGCCTGATCTGCAGCAAAAACACAAAGTATGTACAATCAGCCATAGCTAGATCGTTGTGTATTAAATCCCTAAATAGATGGGGCAGAAATGATTTTGAGGGCATTGACAATTAACCATAATTTTTTCTCGGAACAGGCGTATTGAGCTCTGTGTTAAGTCGATAGAGACCAAAGCTGTCCGTAATACAAGACACAACTGCTTTTGGAGCACAGAAAGTCTTGACTTAATCAGTTAATGCTTATATTTCTATCCTATGAGGGAATATGATGATAGATGAGGCCAAATGTTTTTCTCAAATAATATGAGAAAATGAAATTGGTTTTAAATGACCAAGCTAATTAATATACTTTTTGTATCACTGGTAACTTATTTTCAAATGACCTTGAAGTGTTTTCCTGTTTCAATTCTTTTTAAAGTCATGGATGATCCAACATGCTCTATAGCTGGACTCACTTGAAGGACAACATTTAGATGTGCATCCAGAGGATGACATATCTTTTCTAGACTCAGCATATGTGCATACATAGTCTTGATATGAAAACCAATAGGAAATGATCTAAAAATTTTTGTTACGATTATTTTTTGAGACCTTCTTGGGGTCAAAATTCTATCTACTGAAAACTTATACTGTATACAAGGTTGATTTAGCTGGTAGAAGAATTTGTTCACCTAAAATTGTTGAAAGCTTTTAAACAGAACATCTCACTCCAAATTCTCTGTTGAATTTAAGGAAGTCCTGCAGTCAAGACTAGACTTTCAATTTTTATTCCAGAGAGTTGGGGGAAGGGTTAAGAAGTGGTTCTCACTGCATGTTCAAAGCTAATGTTCTAAATGATACAGAAGTGAGCTCTGCAAAGACCAATAATTGTAACATATAAATTGAAAAGAGTGGTTTGTATGACCCTCTCAGCTCAGTGGCATGTACCTTTCAGGGCCTTCTTTAGTCTAGAGTTGTTCTGTCTGTCTCAAAGGTAACTTTTGCTCTTCATGGCCAGGCCTCTTCGCAGCAAGTTATGACTGATAAACCTCTTGGACATGCTTTCAGCAAAATAATTCCATTTTAAAAAGTGGTTGACAATGCCTTGATACTTGATGTAAGGTTAATCAAGTGCTTACTTGAATTGAGAGCCATCATCTTAAGTTTTGTAAAAAAAATTTTCAATTAAAAAAAGAACAGAACACCTCAGGAAATGTATGCCTCAGACATATCCCAAGAGCAATTTAGTATTTTAACAGTGGAAACTTATGCTTTTACAAACATGTTCTCCTGTAAACGTATAAAGAACGAGTGACATGTAACTTCAATCAATGCATCATGAAGGAGGTGATGAATTTCTCCTTTCAGGCCCCTTTTATTTAATACATGACGATCAAGATCACAGCACATTTCTCATAGGATAAGTATTTCTGGTAATTGGAAGAGAATAAGCTTGTCAAGAAGACCAAAAGTGATAGATCGGACTAAAACATTTTAGCGACTTGCATTAATTGTGAAAATATTTGTAACTCAAATTATCATTCTTAGGTTTGTGCAATTTTAGGGAAAATAGTAAAAGTTAACATTTTTCCATATCCACTAAGTTATATTTTGTAATTTACAGGTGTTGTTACTACATATGTACAGTGGAATCCGCTTAAAGTCAACACCTTGGGACCAAAAAAAAGTGTTGACTTTAAGCAAGGTTGACTTTATCCATTTCCAGGAAAAAAGTCCAAAAGTCCAAAAAAAAGGTTATCTCACTTTTGTTACTTATGATAAAATTCTATCTTTGCAGTGTCTCCATTTCGTTCCTCATACATGTAGTTATAGTATGGTAAATGTATACAAGTTATTTAAGCAAAGAGAAAACCACACCAAGTCTGTATATTAAACTGCTTGATGCACTGCACATAAAAACACAAAACATGCGTACCTACAATTCCTACTATATTTTTTTCAGCTTTACCGTCTTTTAGTATGGTCTTGGGATTAGATCTGTCTTTACTTTTGTTCTGTTTTCACCAGAAAAAGATAATGACCTAATTTAAAAAAACAAAATTGTTTAGTAGTATTGCAGGCTGCGAGAAAACCATGCACTTTTTAAGTGTTTGCCTCGAATAAGTTAGGTGTAGATCTAGACAAACTCAGCCTCCATCCTGCCCACGCCCTATGCATCCTTCGTTATTATTATTTGCTGCAACAACCGTTCAAGACCACACTAGCTTAGGCCTCATCAAGCATGCTATTAATAGTAAATACACAATGACACTATCTGTATTGGGTTTACAAACAAAGAGCTAAATTCAGCCCACGCATCCTGTTTCGATTGGTTTCACCTTTTCCCATTCACCACAAGGTGCCGACTTTAAGTAAAAATATCCCAAAGCCGTTGACTTTACCAGAAAATCAGTTACTTAAACAAAGAAGGAAAAAAATGGGACTGCAGTGTGGTATTGACTTCAAGCAAAAGTTTACTCTAAATGAGTTGACTTCAAGCCGATTCCACTGCATGATAATTTGCAGATGAATAAAATAGCTCATATAATTAAAAGGAAAAAGCTACATGAACTCAATTTTTTCTCTCACAAAATTAAATGATACAAAGTTCTGCATAAAATGCTCAGTGTAAACATGCCAAAACGTTTATTCTGTAAGCTGAGGTACACCACAAACAAAATCATGAAAAAATATTTTTTTATTATCATTTTAAAGGAGGGAATGTAGGGAAATATCAAATTATAAAAAGGATATAAAAACATTTCATATACTTTTTCTCACCTTCAGTACAAATTACCTTAAGCATGTTCAAAATTATTAACAATCATCAGATACAGAAATTTTTACTTCTCCATTGTAGTCAGACTTACATTATTGTTTATGTAAAATAGTACTGGAAACATACTTCTTCAGATTCATTGAATTTCTTTACAAGCATCAACAAGATTGTCTCGACTCTCTCTTTAAAAAGATTACCAAAATATTTGATTAAAACTTTCTTTTTCCATCATACAGTGAAAAAAACTTTTCCTTAACTCACCCTCAGATTTAAACTTTTGTGAAAGTACTTGCAACTTTAGGATAAATTATATAATTTTTTAAAAATCCAAATTTTGCAAAACTCGAGGATATTCCGTGTTTGAATTTTCAACACGCATGTGGTCTGATTCTCACTTTTGTCTCTTGGCGGGAGGAGGGAGTTGAAGTGAAGCTTATAATATCATACATTAATAAAGCCATTGACAACAGATTGGATAGTGTTGGTGTTGTAACATAAAAAAGAATAAAAATATAAGCCTGGCAGGAAGAGGGATTGTGATGCACCTTTTAAATATATGACAAAAAAAAAAAGATCCCTGTCCTTGTTATTTTAAAATTGAAAATCAATCATACAGTCGTCACCAATTTCTTTGTAAAATGCTTTACCTAAACTCTAAGAATAAGTTCAGTTAGCCTAGTTCATTTAGAAGGGCTAAAAAACAATATTAACCCTTAGTAACAGAAGATCAGAGATTGATTATAGCTGGTCTTATCAAATGCCTAGAAAGAAGAAGAATCTTCTAACTTATCAGAAGTTAATATAAAATTTACATTTTTAAAGGTTCTAATTACAAGAATTGAAATTGAGTAATTCAATCTTAGAGCTGTATGAATCTTTTCTTTTTCTGAATAAAATTCCAGATCAGGTAAATAAGTATAATCATAGTAAAGGTGTATAAACGTGAGTAAAATAATGTCTATGTGTAAACTGTTGGATCCCAGTAAAACGGATGAAGAGCTCACATGATAAAAAAACAACAACCTTACTTTCACTCAGGAAATATCATTGAAGGCAAGGAAAATGTCCTCATTTAAATAAAATCCCATCAGTTTCCCTTTTCATTCTTTTTCAAGAGGAAATTATCAAATACACAATTATGAAATGTTTCACTAATAAAACTAACAATATTCTTTGGCTGTCACTGTCCAATGTCCAAGAGGAATTTGTCTATTCTTATGACTTTCATCTCAGCAGTAAAGTATAGTCAACTAATTGCAACAAATGATTTTTAAATACTTAATTCACAGACAGCAATAGAAGTATAAACCCAACAGATCACAAAGTAGCTCTGATTATCACAATGCCGTCAGCACATCAAACCAGCTGAAGCTGCCAAGAACCGGAGTTTTTCTCCTTCGTGTAAATCTTTGCTTTACCGCCCTGAAACACAGTCTGTAAAGGGTTTGGGAAATCTCTCAGTTGAATCAAGGCTGCTCTTATACTCTCATAAAAGCTTTCAGGCTCTTGCTCTGGGGACGTGGATAAAAACTGAGGAGGGAACAATATACATTGTACCGCAAATAGTGGAATTAGTCTACACATAGATGTAATGTTTCTAAATATTTCAATCATCAAGTTTGTGCAAAACAGCTGTGACCTATAGATTAAGCATATCATTTAAGGGTCTACATAGAAGAGTCCTTAGCAATTCAACGAAATATTGTATTTATTTATTAAAATTGATCTGCTTTTCTGCTGGGTTCTTTCTCTGGCTTTTAACCAGGCAAAAAATACACAAATATGAATTTAAAATTTCTTTACACAAAAAGTATTGAGTGGTATCTTTCCAATATATACAAACATAATTAAGCATGAATTCGATTAAGGGGACCAAGTCTTAAAAGATACATGAACACAGAATTGAACCTAAAATAGTTGACAGAATTTATTGAGGGCCAACCTGCAACATATTATATTTCACATTCCAGCAACTAATTACATCTTCACATAATTACATTGTTTTTGAAAACTTAGAATTAAAAAGAACGCAGAAGAAAAGACACTGATTGAAACGTAAGCCTTTTTAAATGATTTTTATTCAAAATCCCCATCCCCCTTGGATCAGTGGTCAAGTTTAGGATTAGGGTATACCATTGATCTATGAATACAAACTATCACTTGGCAATACCTTCCGCATATGGCTCTCTGGAAATGTCAAAAACAAGTCAACATTTGGAAGTTGGTCATAATGAAATGGTCCTATCTCAAGCCGACGGGTCTGTGGGTTGTAGACGTTCAAATTCTGGGAATAAAACATCAGTTTAAGTCTTCCTTTATGTAATTGTAATAATAGCTAAAAATACACTCATACAATGACTGGACACAATTTTTACATAATTTTCCAATTTTAGACTCAGTCTAACAATAAGATCACTGAAGGATTCTCTAATAACTTTAGACCGCCAGTACTTGCATCTGGGAATGTAGTTTCTGTTGCTAAATTATTGTTGAGCCTAAACATAGCTCCCCTGATAGCTTTGAGAACATTTTAAAAGAATAACAAAAATGGCTGTATTTTTCATACTTTATTTAGGTACACATGTATAAAAAAGTTGTTTTGAAAATCTCTAATTTTTTTTTCGTTTACACTGGCTGAGATCATCACGATTTATTCTCTGCTAATCATTTGTTGCTTTTTGTTTTGAAGAATGATGGCTATTCTTGTTTAACCCTCAGTGTCAAAATGTAATCCAAATTACTTCAGCTTTTACTTGTGCGTTCACCATCTATGGCCAGAGATATTGTTATTAGCACTAGACGCCACGGCAAGAGAGGGCGAGGCCGCTGTTCACAAGTGCCCAATCAGAGCCCACGAACTCGGTGGGTTGTAACATCACATCCAGCAACTGCCACTGGCCGGTATATTTAGGTGACTCGAAAATATGTTGTCGCAACACCTACTTAGCACACAAACTTTCTACACCTCAAATGTTTGGGGAAACACAACTACACTTATTTACAATGCTTTAGTTTAATTTCAAAATGCTTTGCTTGAAAAAAAAAAAAAGGCCCAATTATATAAAAGGATACAGGTACATGAATGTAAAGTAGGTACTGGTATTAAGTAGGTGATATACATGAATGTAAAATAAATACATGTAGTAATAAAAACGGGTACACAGGTTTAAGCAACTTGAAAGTTTAGAGGGACAATAGGAAAACAATATAAATTCAGTACAATCAGTAAGACTTGAATGGTCTCTAGAGATTGAAATTGAGGAATGTAATAAAGAGACGATTGCTAAAAGAAATGAAACAAAAAGATTCTACCTTTCAAAGTCATTGCCCAGTCTTGCCGACAAAATTGAACATTTCATACCCGTAATCAAAGTCCAGTGAAGAGATGAAGTTTGGCCAACCTCATCCTCCTCCTCCTGGATTTTCCCACGGTGGAATAATTCTCCTACTTCAACATGGCTCAGTTTGAGGACGGCTGATGAAATTGTTTTGATTAGGACGGAGATAGGACTTTCTTCCACAGCTGTCTCATTATAATACAAGTGATCTGAGAGTGAAGGGAAGAGCCTGAAGTGTTTATCCACTAGAAATGAAAGTACCATCAATTTGGGACTGAGCATGATGAGATGAAATGCTTTTTCACATGTTAGTTTTATGGCAGAAAGTAGTCCTGGACTTCTATGGTCAGCAGATCTTGGGTCAATACTATCATCGAAGAGCAGTTGATTCGGATGGCAATCACTTGTGTTGATCATTGTTGATTGATGTACAGTGCAATCCTCTAGAATCTTTCAAGGACAGAGGGTAGTCTTGAACTTCTTGAAGGAAAGGCAGCCAGACAAGAATATTCCACCTGCTTATAGAAGCTTAATACCCTTTTGCAAAAGTTTTTTTTCTTCTCTTTTTTTTTTTTCAGTCAATTTGGTTAAAAAAGTTGCATGTTTCCTCTAAGCCTTGAAATTCAGCTAATCTAAGTTCCTCATGAAGGTGGCAACAATAGAAGACAGAGTCTTATCCCAATAGAAACTGTTCTTTTGACATTGTGTAATGAATATGTTTTGCTCTCAATGTGTTAACATGATACAGCAAATCTGTTTCTTGAAGTGCAAACAGTGCTCAAATGTAGCTCCTACATCTCTCCCTGTTGGGTTGGCCTTTTAATGCTCAACTTTTTTGCCAACAAATATCTCGCCAGTTTCAACATATGAAGAGGATCACATAATTACACAAAACACTCCAACAGATTGGGATTAAGGATGAGGATGACAGAAATACGTTCTCATTGCACATGGCGTGAAAGTACAACCCACGGTAGTTAATGTTTCAGATTTGTTCTTAGGCTGTCTGCTACCACTGTTTTGACAGTGAGACTATGGTCTGCTGTGCACATTAGCGTCTCTCTAATTGAAGTTGCAAGCTGACATACATGCCATAGGCGCTTTCTGGCTTCCCTTCAAACTGACTTGATAAAAAAGTGCCATTCACAGGGCCACCACAAAAGCCTGCTAAACCACTATATCTATTGTGGCTAGGTACCCACTCTACATTTTTTTCTCAAGCTCATTTCCTCAAGCACATTTGACTCTTTGTGACTTGTGCTTTTGGGAGATGCTAGGTTTAACATGCTAGATAAAAACCTAGGAGAACAGGAGACAGACAGCTTCCATCTTTGGAGCCTGGCCCTATGAGGCAGTTTCAGCAGAGGTTTGATTAACTCATCTATGACAACAGGAAAAATAGTGTAAATGCAAAATTCTTGACCTTTAGGAAACATTTTTTTGGTTCTTTTCACATGTCGCAAAAGCTCTAGGCCTATGCCTCTTAATATTTCTTTCAGATCTCCTGCTATTGTATTGATCAGGTTCTTAATCTTCAGATTTTTTTTATTACCCTGTTTAGCTTTTTTGTTTTTAACACTTCGCTTAAGTCTTGTTTCAATATTTTTCAAAATTCTTTTCAAACAGGCTGTTCTGTCATTTTTACTAGTTCTTTTCAGGTTCACCATTTTGCTTGACAAACAAAAAGTGTGACCTTCAAAAATGTAACTGGTGCCACTCTTAAATTCATTTGAAAGTCCTCTCTTCACAGTGCCAGGTGTTTTTTTTTGATAGGTCTACGAGCTTGCGTGGAACTCTTTTGAAGATGTGCTGAAAAATCAAATATTGAGGGCACAGCATTAGATTTTGAATTTTTTCTTTTCTTTGCTTGGTGAAAATCCTCTTAAAAATGTTTGCTGCAAATGAGAAATGACTTTGATATTTTGAAGGCAGTTTGTTTCAGAGCCTTGACTGCAAGATCAGACTTATTTAATGGAAAGTGATTGAAGGATAAATCATATTCAGGTCAAAGTCCTTTCAGGCAGATGTTTCCTTGTGCCACACAGTTGAAAGCAGCCAGTAATCTCCTCTTGATACAGCTTTTGGTTTCCTTACACCACTCAACATTATGGTCTAAATGGGAAAAAAAAAATAAAAGTATACATTTTCGCAGTCCCAGCAATAGGCTGCAGTCCACTGATCTTGTAAATATCCAATTGGCAAGATACGGAAATGTCTTGTACAAACAAATATCATGTTTTATATGTTAGAACGATGGGGCATGGATACCGCTTTATGATACAAATAAAAAGCGTGGGGTCTTCCGGGATGACCTTGCACTGGATGTTTTAAGACGTATGACGTCAGGTTGTTTTGATAGAAAGTTTTGCGTATGACTCCTTATGTGAAAAACTCTCTTTTTAGTTGGGAGGGTCGCATGCCATACAGTTACTGTATGCCTTTAAATGAATTGTTTGCGGCCAATGAGAAAGTCTTTGGTATTTGTGTATATTGTTTGTACAGAGATTAAGACTATTTAGGATTATAGAAAAGGAGGATGTGTCCAGTTTCAATGGAGAGAGATGACGATTTGAATCCTGAGCTGAAGTTTGGACTAGGAGCACTTTTTTTCAAACCATGAGTGTACCACCTTAAAAAAAATTTTTTTAAAACAGCAATGATACTTTTCAATAGCAAAAAATATAGATCAGGGTTAATTCCATAACCTCACAAACAGCCATCATGGCCATTAAGAATGGATGTTCAATAAGTGCAGTGGTAGGTCACTATAACAAGCCTTTCATGCCAAGTTAATATTGGTAGAATAGTAATATTAGTCTTGCTATGATCTTACCTTGAGGTCTATTTCTTATCCCACAAATCACTTGATGTATCAGGACTGTCAAAATGAAATTGTTGTAGAGAAAGGTAACTGTTTATTTAATTAATAGAGAATTTACCTAAAAAAGGAACAGCTTTCGATTGTTTACAAAGAGTGCAGCACTTGCTGAGGAGTGGGTGCTTGCAGAAGTGGAGTGCTTGCATCAAACGATAGGACACATCATTGTGTTTTCGAGCACAAGTGGTGGAATTCATTTCGCTGTGGCATCTAGTGCTATTAACAGAACATCTTTGCCTGAGGCAGGCTGAACTTTCACAAGAACTAACTTTATCAAACATTCAAACACTAGAATTTGCTTTGCAATTGATGTCAAGGTCAATCAGATTACACTTTATTTTCTACTTCACCTCTTTTGCCTGTTGCATAGTTTACAGCATAAAATCGAAAAGAATTTCAGTGCATCCTCTCTTTTAAGCTTACAGATTTGTTTTTTGACAGAGAGTGTTGAAGACCTCACAGTTTACAATTGAACGGTAAGATGTTTCGACTGTTTTAAACACGAAAACAGTATTTAAATCATCCGGTTTTTAGAAACTGTACAACTATACGCTGGGCTTGTTTATGAAGTAACTGATAAATTGCACCCTGAGCCAAAAACATCATGTAGCCTTCACTTTGATATCATACAGTTTACAGAAATGAGTGCTGATTAAAAAAAATTAAATAAATAAAAACACCAAAAATGTTTTTAAAAAGTAAGAAAAGAATGCAGATCAGAGGGAAGACCTTAATGAGAGAATGTTGGTTTTCCTGAAAATTTATCAATATCATGAGGAAAATTCACCCAACCATGGTTAATCTGTATTAATTTTTTCAATGACAAGTAAAAAAAAAACCCCACTGTTCCACTAAAAAAAGTAAACTGGAATGAAATATGTTTTTATATAAGAAACATGCGGGCTAGAACTTCATACTTCCTTTCCCCCAGTGCAGTGCCGGGCCCCACGCAGCCCCATGTCTGGACCTTTATTAGGAAATGTGGCTCTCAGTAGTTTGCCGCTTTTAACATCATACGCTGTGATGAGAAGAAATGCAATAAAATGACACAATCTGCAGCTCGTGTTTTTTTTTTAACACTAAATTCACTAAATGTAATATTCATAACTAAGATTTTATTTGATATGACAACTTGATCTTGTGATGATAGAGAAAGGAAAACTCACTCAAATTTCTCAAGAAAAAGAGATGTTTTAATTATCATTGTTTTTTTTTTCATGGCCTAATGAAATTTACAAAAATCAAACCATAAGTATATATTTGCAATGCTGTAAAAGTTACACAGATTTCAAAAAGCTTGGTAAAACAAGTTGAAAGTGCAGTATCTTTGCTTCATTATTTGTTGGATGATACATGGCTCAAGGTTCGAATCCTGCATAGACTTCACGGCAGGGGAATCTACATACACTTCCCTTTACCTTGCTCACAGGTGTTTATATGCACATCTCCCTTTATCTGACACACAGCCAAAATGCTTGTCGTGAATGACTGCAAGACATGGAAGGTATTGTCACAATGTCAATGTACTGGAATGACGCCTGATTTTCAACAGCAACATGAAATAAGCAAGTTGTATTGGAGTAAAATGATCCGACATTGTTTGGGAAGTAATATAAGCAGTCCCTTCTAAATGGGAAACAGAATTTTTGAAATGAAGCTTCAAAACCAGGTCTACAGGATCAATATAAAGTGCTGTCTGCTTATGTCAAGCTCCCTCCACCAGCAGTCTTTCATTCCTCTTGACAGATTTATTCCTTTCTGTATACTCCTACTTCTCCCTACTTCTTGCTTATCTTATCCTCACCATGTTGCTTTCTCTACTTCCCAATAAGCAAAGCACCTCATACAAACAGAAATAGGTTTGGACTGGAACAGATCCTATTCATAGATTTGATTGTTGGAAAAATTATGCTGTGAAAAGTCCAATACCTCTTTTTTTGTTAAAATTTAAGCCTTACATTCTTTTAGCACTAAAAATAATTTGAACAAGAATAAATTTGACTTTAATGTTATAAAACATATTGAATAAATATGTTAGTGTTCTAAAGTAGGTTTGATGTCTCATATTTAGAAAGAAGATTCAACCTATCAGTGCTGGAATTATGAACACCCCTCCAAGACCAGCAAACTGGCTGGTGTTTCATGTTGACTTTCCTTGATATATAGGAGTAGTAAAAGTCCAAGTCTACACAGAATTTAAAAAAAAGTGAATTAAAAAAACGCAGTGTCAGATACTTTTAAGCTCTACTTTTGCCTTACCTACTCCATAAATGATGGGGAACGGAACAGAATTGCGATACTCTGTATTAAAATCTGAAAGTCATAAAAGAATATATCATTTACTCAGATTTTAAACCAAATGACACATTATTTTCCAGAATGTATAAATATCTGCTATGATTTTTTTTTTCAATAACTTTGGCAGACAATAAGAATGATTGTTTTTATTAATTCATTCACTCATCTTATTCTCAAAGACCAATAAATGATATATTATGTTATATTTAGCCTTTTGAGTTTTCTTATTAACAACAGTAATATTTGAATTACATTATTTTGCCTTCTATAAAATAGGTCGGTTGTTTGTATTCAGACTATATTGAAGAGCTGAAAAATTCACAGCTTCAACACACATGTAATAACAAAGCAGACTTTTCAATACTATGAAGTAAGGAAAAAAATCCTATTCCCAGTAATGAATATTAAATTAGCAGATTTCTCAGACTGGGCATTTCCTACTTTATTTTAGGACAGACTTCATTCCTTCTCTGCCTCTGCCACTATCTCTGTCTGTCCGTCTCCTCTCTTTCCCTCACTATCTATCTACAACTAGTGCAAATCACTCCTATCAGATAGGCTATATAGGTAAGGAGTAACCAGAGGAAAGCATATTAACCAGTTTATGATAACCTGAAGGAGAGTAGAATACAATATAAACTGCAGGATTGTTGAAATCTCTTTGGAAATATTACTGCCCTATATTAGATGGGTGTTTAGGGATTAACTGGAGAGATCCCTACATCGCTTTCATGACCTGAGCATGAATTAAACTTTAAACTGGAAAAAAACCCAACCAATATCTTTAAACTTGCCTCAAAAACAAAATTTGAAAATTAATCATGCATCAAAAAATATGCATTTCACAAAGTACTGGATATTATAATTCACGCTTACGTGTTATGCAAGCAGTAATCAAATGCAGTCTGTGAGGCGACTCGCACAGTGCTTCTGAAATAGATGAGATTAAAATGATTACAATTTGTTACTGGATAGTTTTATATCGTTGTTTTTATAATATTCAAAATGGAATTTCAAAAGCAGGAGTTCTGAAATTGTTCATAATAGTTTTCTTTGAGACACACTCTTAAATTGTTTAATATCATGTTTGCAAGATATGTATTTAGTTAGAAGTGAAAGTCTGATCATGTTCTGTTTTCATTTTTTTAAAACTGCAGTAATTAAGGGAGTGGGTCGTTGTTACTTTCTTTTGTCAAGTACAATCTATGACACAATGAATGTTAAAAAAGGAGGAAATGAATCAAATTGGTGTGTTATTAGTTGAGGTATCATAACAGTAAAAATCTTTAAAATGTTAAAAATCTTGCTTATTTATGCTCAGTTATACGCAAATTATGTATTTCCATCACTCACATTTCTTGGAAGGAATAAATCATAATTATGTAGGTTAATCAAAAGTTGTTATCAAATTTAACAAAAATGAACTTTGAAAAAAAATCACAATAAAAGAAACAAAAGAAAACAACAAAAAACAAAACAAATGAAAAAATAAACAAACTTAAAATGACTTAAAACTCCTTAGAGAACTATACAATTGCTATGAATCTGACATACTTAAAACTTTATTAGAAACTTCATGAGAATTCTTGCGCTCATCCAAAAACCCTCCAACTAGAAGAACTTCCAGCCTGGAGTGAATAAAAAAAAATCAAGGCATTGATCAATCATTAAAAAAACTGGCCAGAAAATTATTCAAAATGTCTAAAATATAATATTATTGCTTCTAATTCAATACTGCTGTTTCAATAACAAGTGCAATACTGTCCACATAATAGCATGAGTCTGATACTGGTAGAGTATATGGGGAATCATGTTATTCTATTGCCTCAATTGAGGACATCACAAATATATGTGGAAAACACATAATTCTAAACTTGAGTGCTGCTTAAAATTTTTTATTCATCGTTAAAATGCTAGCAATATGATAACCTGAACTCTTGATGTTAAATTCCCTTCTCAAATAACTTGAGCACTGATTCCAAGCCCACACCAATCACCAAAATTATTGATCTTATGGTAAAAAATAAATGTATTTCTTAGTGTTATGAGGTTAAAAAAAAAGTTTAACATTAAAAATTAAACATTGTAAAAGTATAGAGGAAAGTAAATTCTTCATAGAAGCATTTAAAATGTCAGGCGGGAGCTAAAACTCTAAAATGACAAAAAGACAAAAGATTCAGCTCAGATATATGCTCAAATACATACTTGCCAGCATTCTTGTCTTCTGTCAAGTCTTCTACAATAGATACCATGGTCTTCAAGCCCTCTGCGACTGAGGAACCATCAAAGTGGACCATGGCTGCAGCCCCTGAGCCTAGAAAATGGATTAAAAAAAAAGCAAAAATTATATTTAGATCTACGATCTTGAAACTCAAATCCAAGTCTTAAGAACATTCACAAGTTTCATGCTCTTTCTGTTTCTTTCAAACCTGGCCCTGAATAAGATACGACAAAAATCTGAGCACAGCTTAAATCAAACCATTAAAAAACACTGTGAAGCCTCGGGAGATAAAGAAAAATCTGCATAGACACATTTGACGTGTTTCTATATTTTATACTCAAGTCATGTTGCTTGGAATTTTATACCTTAGTTACTGTCCCTATGTCTTTTTCAATCCTTTTGTAATACTTTTTTTTGGAAGCTAAATATCACATTTTTAATAAAAATATGTAGGGCATATTTCTTTGGAAATTAGATGAAGATTATCATATTGATATTTTGTTTTCTTTGTTGTTTAAAAATCATATTTTTTATTTGCTGCAGCTGTTAAAGATAAAATTTTGCAACCAGAAAAAACCCACCTATTTATGACATTTTCCTTTAAATATTATTGGTAAGATAGATCTGTTTTTTTTGTGCTAATGGTTCCAGATCTAAAAGTCCTTTTGCTTGATCTTGCTGAGGCTTTGCACATTGCTAGATTCAGCTTTGTTAACACTGAGTGCATAATACAGTCATCCTTTAACTTCACATTCCCACATTTTATTGATCTTTCACATAATTTAGACAAAATAAAGACCAAAACAAAAAATCAATCTTTCAACTACCTCCTCAGTATCAAGCAAAACTATCTGTTTTCCTTGGTTATGCAGAGCTTAACAAAAGTGTAGATATATATTTAAATGAAATCATGGTGTTTTCTTGATGTGTGAAAAACATGTGCGGATGGTACTGAGAAGAAATGAGGGGCTTGATATAAATATATGTGGATAGTACTGTAAGGGTTAAAAATGAAACATAAGTAATGGCTGGTACTTTATAACAAAAAAACCCCCAAAACTTGTTAAACCCTGATCCATTTATCCTATGATGATGAAAATCGAGTCAGAGTTGCTCTATTTTCAAAATGCTTTTGACCAATAAAGCTCAGCAGCGTAAGCCAACATCAGTGTGCACATACACTTATGCTGACATAAATCACAACAATCATCTTACCTGTGTGCCTCAGGACCATAATGTGGCAAGTGGTTGCATCTTCAGAGCCTAGGATGGATATCACATCTGGAAACAAGAAAGGCAATAAATGGAGTATAATCTTGATGTATCCGATTTTATTATAATAATATTTATAGACAAAGCATCAGAGTATCTTTAGCTGGTTGTGACCTTCAAGATGAGTTATTACTTCATTTAGCAATCTTATCTGCCAATCATATTATATCCAAAGTAATTTGTTCCTGTAACAGTCTGTCTCTTTAGACACTTTTTGTAGGCCTCAGATCAAGATCATTAATATAAACGGGATGAAAAAAATCACCATGAATGGAAGACATTCAAAATACAACATGCAAGTAAAAAGGAAAATTGGAAATAAAGGCTCCTGCAAACTCATATCATTTATGTCCTTATTGCCTTGCACAAGGTATCAACCTTGCAAAGTCTACAAATTAAAAAATTGTGAATTTTTGTAAACACACGAATACATAAAAGAAGTTAAGAACATCGCGTATGTTTCTCAGAATAATGAAAACCTTATCAATCAAAACCAGCACTTTAAGTTAAACAGCTTACCATCACATGGGGATGTCCCAGCCAGCTCTCTCTGTCCAATATACACGAGTTGCTCAGGACCAATTACATTTACATTTTGTTTTAAAAGCTCGTCAGATGACTCCTAAAAGTATTTAAATAAAAAAAGAGAAAATTTAAACAAACTTATTTCTAACAATGTGTATTTGTTTATAATTAGGAAAATACACAATATGAATGCTTAACTTACATTCACTAAACATATTAATATGTGTACTATGTATTAGATATGTTCATAAGATGTGTCTGGTTCAGATTTTTTTTCTTTTAATAAGTAACTTCAGGTCAGAGAAGTGATATGAAGATCCAAACATCCAGTATTATAGTCTGTCTAAACAGTTAAAAATCAAACAATCCTGGTCAACAGATTGTAAAAAAATATAAAAAATATGAATACTCTGACAAAAAAAAAAAAAACAAATTCAAGTTACCTTGAATTGTGGAAAACTTTGGACAAAATCATCCACAATAGGTGCTTTTGTGATCTCTTTTTCATCTATTATGAGGGGCATTATGGGTCATAAAGGGTGAGATGAATCTATTTCCTGAGCATCATGTATGAGAAAAAAAAACGAACTAAGTCAATAATATTCAAAATTTGTATGTATATTCACCAAAGTCTTCAAATTTTTCAAGAAATGAAAACAGTTTTTCTTGTGACTTCTATCAATGTTAGACAACATCAGACATACCATGCTTATCACTGTTTTATTTAGAATTTTTTTTCTTTTTTAGCTTTTTTCTCTTTTCTATAATGCTGTATTCTAGCAAGTGTGAGAGCTCTCATGTTATTTACTCTATATAACTACAGATTTGGGAAGTAAGGAACTATGAAAAACTGTAATTACAAAGATAAAGTAAGGCATCAATTTTACATAAAAAGTGAAGTCACTTGTGCAGGTGCTATTTAGTACCTCTTGTGTAGACTTTGGTCATTCAATAAAAAAAAAATTTTTATATAAGACCATTTCTTTATTTTACCTGAAAATACAATAATCTGGATTTAAAGTAATCCTGAGAACCTAAAGGCAAAGTTTGACTTAACTCATTGACATCAGAATAAATTTCGGCTTCTATAGAGATTTTGCATGGGGGTTGCTACAACTGCCCATTTATGTGACATTCATAATAGAAAATGCATAATGTTTTATATCAAAGTCAAAGTTATTGAACAGAGAATAAAAAATATCCCATTCAAGGTTTCATAAGTTATATCATGTCTTTGTAAGTTAAGGTCTTGAATGGGGCAACGCACACTCATCCTCAGAAACAGATTTTGAGATAGATCGATCAAGATAGATATAGATCTAGATTGATCACTTTCATAGTCCACATCAATTTCATTTTTTCCTCTTCCAAAGATTGAAACAAATCTATAACTTCTTCAGCAGTCAAGCGTCTGGGAGATCTATTATTGATATTAGATCTAGACTTAGGAGGTGTGGGTTCCAACACGAGATTTTTATATATATATATTCTTCTTTGAAACAACAAACCATGGACTGCATATGTTGAAATAACCGCCAACGTTGACAATATTGGACTGGTAGAACTCTCTACCAAAGGGAAACACCAAATAGTAAAGGATAAATAAGCATAAAATGATTTATCACGTTAGAAACAGTTCAACTCAAAAGCTACGCACACTGCGGAGCTGTGTAGTTTGAGCAAGGCTGAGCTACTCAGGCTGCGTAGCTATGATTTCATTGAGTTAAAGCCACTGTATTGATTTATTGAAATTGCATCTTGATACAACAACGAGAGTCAAGAGTTGTGGTTCAAAGAGTATGTCCATTTATTGAACTCTGCGTTTTTTTGATTAACAAGGGAATTCTCAAACATCTTCCTTCATATTGCCTGAAGGTTTAGTGTTGGAGTTGACACTGGTCCTGCCAGATTTATTTCTGGTTTTAAAGATTTCTCAGATTTAAGGTCAAGAAAGGTGTGAAGCTACAAAAAGAATCACCCACTAACAGCCATGGAATGGAGGAAAGATTGAGAGGAAAACAAACACGATAATTCTACAATATTGTTAAACAGGAGGGCATGGTACGGAGCAAGGAAGCAAAACAAATGAGAGAAATGGAGATCTGATGCCTATAAAGGTTGAAACTGTAAACCGTGCTTTACATTATTCATGTAAGCAGCATCTTGATCTAAAGAGATATAAATTATGTTTCCCCTGGCTTTGCTCAAGAAGCTATGTGGTGCTGTCACAGCTTTGCTTCTGTTGTCAAAAACAACTCAAAATTTTTATCATTTGGTAACCTTACAGCCTGATTGATGTATGCAGGGCTTTATATTTTTGTTCATGTTTGCTTCACAAGCAAAAGAGAGAGAGAGAGAGAGAGAGAGAGAGAGAGAGAGAGAGAGAGAGAGAGAGAGAGAGAGAGAGAGAGAGAGAGAGAGATGGAAGGAAAATAAATATTTATGTATCTTTTAGAAGTAAATAAGTTTGACATATATTGACCATGGACTGGGTCTAAATCCTAATTTAAATTACAATTCAACTCTTTAGATCACTAAAATCTAAGCTAGATCTAGATCTAGATCTAAATCAAATCTAGATTTAAGTTTAAGATCTGATCTACCCTAGATCTAGAATGTCTACACCGTAGATAATCTAGAATCTAGGTCTAGCTCCAGATCTATTTTTGAACGTATGCTATGGTAATTTTCTTATATTTAAATCTACAAACTATGCTCAAACTTAGGAGGCGTTCTTTAAGACTTCAACACCTTTAAAAATGGTACCAACACTACCATTGTCTACACGGTTCGCTGGAGGAAGAAATTAAGAATTCGCCACGGTCTATTTTGCCCATGGCTTAAAACCAAAATTAAATGTTTACATTGACATCTAAGGGGAAGTCACTGCCGTCTTGCTTGGTATGTTGCCTCATAAAGTCCCGAAAATTTTGAGACAAAAATAAAATATATGTAATAGAATTTATTTATATCTCCAAGAGATAGGGTGGGAGGCGAAGGGAACAAGCAGATCTTGCTAGTTGGCATTCTTGGATTTTAGAATCAACAACAGCAACAACAGTATGATATTACTCCTAGAATATAATCTTTGCACGATTGTCTTAATCTTCATACCCAAATAACAAAGTTGTTCTATTAGAGCCTACAAACGCAGCTCACAAAATTAATGCCTCTCTCCACCTAGGAATGGGAGAAGATACAGAGAGGAATATTAGGGAGTCTGTGGACACATGCTACGGTGACTGTTTCTGCTGTGGCTGCTGCTGCTGTTACTACTACTACTACTACTACTACTACTACTACTACTACTACTACTACTACTACTACTACTACTACTACTACTACTACTACTACTGCTGCTGCTGCTGCTGCTGCTGCTGCTGCTGTGACCTCATCTGATCTTCAATTAGATTTGGAAGACCAGTTATAAGTAAAATGTATCTAAAGTTAGAGATTTAATTAACATGCTGACAATCGCCAAACATAAGCATTATTTTGTGGCAAGATGGATGATTAAAAAACAACCTGTTACTTGGAACAGTGTTTATGAAAATGTTTGGACTCTCATATCATTCTTCAGATATTCAAAGTTGAGATCAATTTCGGATGCATTTTGATTGCGTGCATTAAACGGCCTTGTGGAATAACGATTTTTTTTTATCTTTCTTTTAATTTTTTTTTCTTCCGTATATGTTGCTTTCAGCATACGAAATTAACTACTGACGGTCGTTTGAATATCAAGGAAGAAGACTCCACTACCGATGTGACACCAAGAGCCAAACGTGTCTCTCTTCAGGACCTGGGTGACAAACACATTATTTTAGAGCCCTCTATAAACTTAAATCCACAGGACTTGGCAGAACAATTGTAGAAGGAACTGTGCAAGGAAAAAGCAAGAGAGGAAGACAGAGAAAGAGATGGGATGACAACATCACAGAGTGGGCAGTATAGGTGTTGAGGAACAATCTGAGGAGGGCGCAGGACAGAGAGAAATGGCGAGAGCTGTTATGCCTACGGATGACCAATCATAAGGTAGCTAGTTTGTAAGTCATACCTTGAGACTGTAGTAGAAAACAAACCATGGGGCTTTAATCAGAGAACTGCAATAGGAAATTTCCTTTCAAAACAGAAAAAGCTGGAAAAATTAACAGAGATAGTTTCAATCGAGAAAACTCCAGCACATGAAAGGCAAAAGTCTGCAAACACATATTCCTCAAGTTCAGATGTTTAATTTTGTGTGAAGAGTATTATAACCAAATTTATGTGAGGAAATTGTAGTGAAATTAATTTTTTTAACAAAAGTTATTCTTTCATACGAGAAAAAACAAAAAAGCAAACTCCATATAGCTTATAAAGATGTTTTAAGGTGTTGAGAGTTTGTGTGTGCGTACTTGTATGTTTCATATTCTTATTCAAATGACTCATTTGTGACTAATAAACCTCAGTTCCTTCAAGTCTTTTTTTCTCTGTTAAATCAAATACGCCAAAGTAAAGTTTCAATTTCATCTTTTCCCTCTTTTATTCTCAAAATTTTGCCCCAGCTATCACATATTAAATTATATATATATATATATATATATATATATATATATATATGTGTGTGTGTGTGTGTGTGTGTGTGAACATGTGACAAGTGTTGTACAGTCAGCAGTATGACAAAGGGGCATAAGAAGAAACGTATAAGAGAAATTTGACCAAAAAAACTATGTTGATTTCTCAAATGTTCGAGAAAGCCTTGTGAGGCTGTGAGGGACTGTCCTCTCTGTTTTTACAATCTTGCCTCCATGATTAGATATCTCCAGACAACTGCTTTAGGCATCGCGCTGTCTTGTGAACCCGAGAAACACAACTGTGACTGGTAATATGACGGGAAGCTCCGCCCTCTGTGGGACTTGCCTGTCGGTGGTAACTCTCTGTCTCTTAGTGCCTAACTACACTCTGTGAGACTTGCCCGTCAGTTATAACTCTCTGTCTATTGGTGGCTAACTACACTCTGTGAGTCTTGCTTGTCAGTGGTAACTCTCTGTCTATTGGTGGCTAACTACACTCTGTGAGACTTGCTTGTCAGTGGTAACTCTCTGTCTATTGGTGGCTAACTACACTCTGTGAGACTTGCCTGTCGGTGGTAACTCTCTGTCTATTGGTGGCTAACTACACTCTGTGAGTCTTGCTTGTCAGTGGTAACTCTCTGTCTATTGGTGGCTAACTACACTCTGTGAGTCTTGCTTGTCAGTGGTAACTCTCTGTCTATTGGTGGCTAACTACACTCTGTGAGTCTTGCTTGTCAGTGGTAACTCTCTGTCTATTGGTGGCTAACTACACTCTGTGAGACTTGCCTGTCGGTGGTAACTGTCTGTCTATTGGTGGCTAACTACACTCTGTGAGTCTTGCTTGTCAGTGGTAACTCTCTGTCTATTGGTGGCTAACTACACTCTGTGAGTCTTGCTTGTCAGTGGTAACTCTCTGTCTATTGGTGGCTAACTACACTCTGTGAGTCTTGCTTGTCAGTGGTAACTCTCTGTCTATTGGTGGCTAACTACACTCTGTGAGACTTGCTTGTCAGTGGTAACTCTCTGTCTATTGGTGGCTAACTACACTCTGTGAGACTTGCTTGTCAGTGGTAACTCTCTGTCTCTTGGTGGCTAACTACACTCTGTGAGACTTGCTTGTCAGTGGTAATCTGGTTCGTCTACAGGGCAACTACACTCTGCGAGACTTGCCTGTCAGTGGTAAGCTCTCTGTCCTATTGGTGGCTAACTACACTCTGTGAGACTTGCTTGTCAGTGGTAACTCTCTGTCTATTAGTGGCTAACTACACTCTGTGAGACTTGCCTGTCGGTGGTAACTCTCTGTCTATTGGTGGCTAACTACATTCTATGAGACTTGCCTGTCGGTGGTAACTGTCTGTCTATTGGTGGCTAACTACACCTCTGGTGTGAGTCTTGCCCGTCAGTGGTAACTCTCTGTCTATTGGTGGCTAACTACACTCTGTGAGTCTTGCTTGTCAGTGGTAACTTCTCTGTCTATTGGTGGCTAACTACACTCTGTGAGACTTGCCTGTCGGTGGTAACGCTCTGTCTATTAGTGGCTAACTACACTCTGTGAGACTTGCTTGTCAGTGGTAACTCTCTGTCTATTGGTGGCTAACTACACTCTGTGAGACTTAAGCCTGTCAGTGGTAACTCTCTGTCTATTGGTGGCTAACCACTCTGTGAGACTTGCCTGTCAGTGGTAACTCTCTGTCTATTGGTGGCTAACTACACTCTGTGAGACTTGCTTGTCAGTTGCGTTAACTCTCTGTCTATTGGTGGCTAACTACACTCTGACAGTCAGACTTGCTTGTCGGTGGTAACTCTCTGTCTATTGGTGGCCTAACTACACTCTGTGAGACTTGCCTGTCAGTGGTAACTCTCTGTCTATTGGTGGCTAACTACACTCTGTGAGGACTTGCCTTGTCGGTGGTAACTCTCTGTCTATTGGTGGCTAACTACACTTGTGAGACTTGCTTG
>JAWDGP010003959.1:97500-172535 GCA_033675545.1 Elysia crispata | reverse complement strand
TGTGTCTTTCTCTGTCTCTATCACTCACTCTCTCTCTCTTTCTCTGTGTCTCTGTCTGAGTGTGGGTGTCTCTCTCTGTCTTTCACTGTCTCTCTCACCCACTCTCTCTCTCTCTCCAGCTCTCTGATTGGCGGTCTTCCAGCCCCCTCTTCAATAACTATAATCAACGTCCAATCCACGGAATCCCCGCACTAGACCAGTTCCCTACATCTCCGCTCTTACAGCAAGTTTTCATCATTGTCAGATCAAATTAGGCCTTTTCATCGATGTGCAATTTTCTGTCTCTACAGATAAGGCATCTGCTCTGCGCCGGGTTGCTGATTTTTGGGATGAATTTTATTTGTTTCCTTCTTCGATAGTTTCGCTAAACATTGAAAAACTTCCGCGCTCTAATACAAGCGTTGAGAGGAAAGTTGGAAGAAATACAAGCCCCTGAGTCTTTTATCTGATTCCTATAGAAATAATTCACAATTAAATCTTGAATGGTTCGATGGTTACAGATTCATACCGTAATTGTTTTTTACAATCGAAATCTTTTAATGTTTAACAGTTCATTTATTATTTTGAATATTTGAAAAGAATAATTTGTAATACTTTACACACGTTAAAGTTTCCAAGTCTGACAGCAGGCATAAGATGTTTTTCACAGAGTAAGAAGTTCTATTTCTGTTGCGCTAACAATTCTATTGTAATATGGGAAGTTTATAAATTTTCTAACAAATTAGATGAAAATATGCTGCAGAATCTAAAATAAAAATGATCCCAGTTTGAAGTGCTTGTGCTTTGCTATTCTACGTTTGGTTCTTTTTTTTTATGAAGAAAATATCTACGGACGTGTAGACGGGATCATTACCTTATCTTTTAAACATAAATCTATTCCATACATGCTTTGCATTCACACCCTTGGAACCAGTAGATCTACATTAGTTGTGGGGAAAAAAAAGAAACAATTGTAAACGCTTTTCAAAGAAAATATTTTACTCAATATCTGTCGATAGAAATTAGACATTTATGTGTACTAGGCTTTGTTCTTCTATAGTAACTTGTGAATATGAAAAAAGACACAAACGAAATATATATATAAATGCTTTTATGTTTCTCTCCAATGACTGTATGATTTTCCAATAGATCTTGCTTAAGCACTCACCTTCTCGCTATCAAAGAAATGTCTTGATTTCTTTTTTTCATTTTTATTCCACCCCCCCCCCCCCCTCTCCTAACTGCAAAGCTTGATAGATAAGACTAAAATAAACACTCCTTTTCATCTGCATCTCTGCACGAAGCATAAATTTGTATTTCTGGTTAACAAACCTTTATTGATCTTTCACATAAACTTTGCGCACCTCGTTCCTTTTTCCCGAAGTTCCCGAAATTCTCTCTCTACATTAAACTATCTGCTCTGTCTCCAGCAGTTCCGCACCCATTTAGGGTAATCTCCCTTTCTTTACGCAAGGAATATAATCAAATTTATGTTCTGCATTTCCTTGACATTACTCTCTCTCTCTCTCTCTCTCTCTCTCTCTCTCTCTCTCTCTCTCTCTCTCTCTCTCTCTCACTATTTATTGCCCTTGTTCCTAACTCCCCGACTCTCTCTCTCTCTCTCTCTCTCTCTCTCTCTCTCTCTATCTATCTATTTATCTATCTTTCTCAAAATCTTTCACCGCCATCTCTCAATCTTTATCTTACCTCTCCAAGTATCTCCAACCGTCCCTTAGCTCTCCTACACTTCTTTGATTCTATATCTCTTTTTTTTTCTTTCACCTCACCTCTCCATTTATCTCCAGCCCTTACCTCGCTCTTCTACACCTCTCTATTTCTCTATCTCTCTTTCTCTCTCACTTCTTCAAGCCTTGACAACCATTTCCTTTTCAACAATTCAGTCTAGCGTTCTCCCCACTCCCCCCCCCCCCCCCCTTCTATTCATCCGTCAGCCAGCAGGGATCTAAGCGAAGCGGCCATATGTTTGCTGAATGGCTCTATCGGACAGGGAGTCAATTGGCATAGCCTCCGGAATGACAGAGCGACATAGAATATGGCGGCGATGGTGTAGAGTGTGTGTGTGTGTGTGGGGGGGGGGGAGGCAATCAATAAGGTAAACACAACGGTCTTCTGAGGGAGGAATTGCGGCTCGCTAAGATGTTTCTAGAGCTGTGAGTGCCGCTCGAGAACTGGAGGAATTTCACAGCCCAGATGGGCGCTACCCCGAGAAGCGAGTCCTGGAGGGAGCTTCGTCTATTCACGGGATAATTACTTTGTATCGATGCGATAATTCGGCTAGCGACATTTATCATGTCTAGATCAAAACAAGATTGACCTTTCTTCAGAATCTTACAAAACCGCTTCAGAACATTTCTATGTTATCACCAACTCTGATGTAGCTACAAAACTGCAGTGGTGCAATTTATTTTTTTTCCCCGCCTTTCTTCTTTTGAATTGGGGAATGTTTTGACTTCTCCTGACCTTCTTTACGAACGAGTTAAAAATTATAAAAAAAAAAAAATGCAAATTTTGACGGCTCATCGAGTGGTGAAACGAAAATCTATCGAAAACTGATTTCGCCAAATCTTTAGTTTTGCAATTTTTTAAATTTTTTTTTTGGTCCATCTACAAGAACGTTTTGCAGAAACATCCCGATAGACAGTGGCTTGGGGTTAGAGGAGTTAATGTTTCGGAGAGATCAGAGAAGTTAACTTTTTTTTATTTTTAGGGAGACAAGAGAAGGTAAAGTTTTATGGACATCAGATGCTTTAAAGATATCAAAGGAGTTAATGTTATCAGAAACTAGATGGGTTGATATTTTAGGAGATCAGAGAAATTTAAAGTTTAAAAGAAACTAGAGGACTTGATGTTTTATGGATATCCGAGGAGTTAAGGTTTTAAAGAGGAATTGATGTTTTAGACATATCCGATGAGTTAGTTTTAAAGAGGAATTGATGTTTCAGACATATCCGATGAGTTAAAGTTTTAAAGAGGTAAGAGGACTTGATGTTTTAGGGATATCCGATGAATTGATGTTTTTAGACAACTTCCTTTTTTTAGATAAATTAATTATAAATTTATTAAAAAAATTCTTTTACTACTAAGGACTTTTCCAACACATAGATTAGGCCAGTTAAGGAAAACAAGAATAAGACTCATCCGTAACCTTTTATAATACTAATAGACTGGTCATAAACGTTTTTAAAAAAGTCAAATTACAAACAAATTGGTTGTATATGATAAGACGAGGCGCGACTGTATTAGTGTTGAACACAAGAATTTTCCTGGGGATATAAGGGCGAAAGTTCTAGCCCTGGACCAACATTTCCTGACATCCTAAGAGTTTGGTGAGAGTAAAGCCTAGAACTATCAGCATTTTTTATGGTAAAAGCTCAATTCGCTTGTTGGTTTACAAAAACATAAAAATACATGTGGTTTAAATGCTCACATGCACGATACATTATTTGAATAGAACTGGGATGTATTCTGTACAAGAAGCGGGTGTATTAGTTCTTTCAATAAACATTTTCGGCACGCTTGTGTATCAAGCTTTAGTGCGTACAGTGGTATTTACAATAAAGTGAGAAAAAATGTAAGACAAAATCGGAAACTTAAAACTATTTCACTACAAAAATAGTGCTGCGAATATTTTCTAAATTACTGTATATGAACAACACTTGACTTGACTTTCAAGTTGTATAACTTTGTAAAATCACTCCCCCACCGCCGAGAGACCAAGTTTGAAAATGGGATTATAAAGAACAGAACACTGACGCTGTGTCATTTCTGATGGCAATTTTCAAAGCAGATGAAATAAAGTTAGAAACAGACGCGAATCAATTTGTGTCTTTCACTTGCCTGACAATAGTTATTATTTATTTATGACGGCTCCTTGAGGGAAATAGCGGAACAGCCTTGCTATAGATGAGTATTTCAACCATCCTTCACTTCCCCAGAAATGGTTAGCGAGCTATAAAGCGTTGGCCAAGCGGTCAACTTTTAGTGTGAGCTGCGCCAGGCCTGGGATTGTAAGGTCCATTAACCGCAAGATATTCGTATGTGCAAACTTCCAATCGCCCTAATCTTACTCTATCATAAATACCAGAAATCGAGATTCTTTTGGTCCCATCGAGTGTTAAAAACCAGAATCATGAAATGTAAATCTAGACCTTCTTAGAAAGAACATCATGGCTATTCAGAGCGTGTATTTAGAACAAAAGAAGGCGGAAATAGAATATAATCCATGAGTGGTAAACACCTATGGCTATTTTCACCACACAGAATCGACATCGCCCACCCTAATCTAAGTCCGATACGCTGCGAGAGAAGGGCCATTTACAAGTTTGCCTGGGTCATTAGTCTTCTTTGCTTAGTACTCGAGTCTTTGTGACGTTTATTTGATGCAAATACTTATAAGACCGGACTGTGACAAATGGCACAGCGTATTTGAACAATGTATTGTACCCTCTTTCCGGGCGAGTGATGGGGTTCCGACTAACAGAACCGTTAGAGCTAGAATCAGATTGAGTTATGGTAGAGGAAATAGTAATAGGCTGGGACTAGAGGGTGGGGGGAGGGGGAGGGGGAGGGGGGGGGGCGGTTCTTTAGCGGTGAGTAATGTTTTCATCCGGCCAGGAGGGAGAATAAGGGAGAGAGTAGGGAAGAGTTATTTAAAGATGGGTGAGAGAGAATAACACAGAGAGGGAGAAAGAGGACGAGGGAGAAATAACAACCATTATAAAATACATAAATATGTTAAGGATAAGTGAAACTTGTGAGGAAAAGTGAAAGGGAGAGATCAAGAAAAATATTTAGAAAAGCCGGCCGGCTGAGTCATCGAGCTAGATGTTTAAAGGACTGGGGAGTTCGAGCTAAGAGTTAACGGTTCACAGAAGTTAATGAGGAGAAGACAGACGATACATTCATACTGGGGACATGGATGGGCAAAAAACTGGGTGGAGTTTACTGCTCAATGGAGCTACTTCATGGCTGACTTGGTTGTGAGGACGAGAAAAGGCTAGCGGTGTGAGCTATCTTGGGAAAGCATCCGGCAAAATTTCATCAGAACACATTTAGAAAAATATGGAAACAAATATAGGGTGATCTGGACTTGTTTAATCAGAGCGCGACATATGTAGGGTATATGAGATTTACATACGAATCGGGATATTTTTTTGTAGTAAGAAAGACTGAGATTGAAATTATGAAAAAAACGCTATGACAAGTAAGAGTGAGTATATATATATATATATATATATATATATATATATATATATATATATATATACATGCGATAACAAGAGAGAGAGAAAGAGAGGGAGAGAGAGAGAGAGAGAGAGGGGGGGGAGGGAGAGAGAGAGAGACAGAGACAGAGACAGACAGACAGACAGACAGGTAGACAGAGAGAGAGACATACAGACAGAAACAGAGAGACACAGAGAGACAGACAAAGAAGACACAATTCCAACATGGCCCTTACCATCGCATCTCTGACACAAATCCAAGATGATAAAGTAATTAAAAACAAAATGCTGAATTGTCAGGCTGCGAATTCTCCACAGCTTGGAAACTCCGCCATTGTTTTGTTCATTTGGGCTTTTACCTTATCTGGTGAGGACTGGCTGGAGTAGCACAAACATGTTTGAGCGTGGAGATTCGTAAGTCAGGCCGAATAACTGAAGGAAACAAACTCTTGAATTAGGTGTCAAAGTGTGCTAGATTGTTTAACGTTTGGCTCATTAAGGTCAGTTTAACATTATTGAATGAAAAAACTGAGGCTTCTGTTCAAGACAGTCTTGGCGAGAGGCGGGAACTTAAAAATCAAACGAGCGGCTAAATCAGTGATTTCTCCACCTAAAATAGCATTGACCGCACTCCCCCAAAAATATAAAGTTATAAATAAAGAAACAAAAAACAAAACAAAACAAAAATAGCTTCTTTTTTTTTTGTAAAATACGGATTCGTTACATCATCTTTACTTTTCCTGTCACGATAAAACTCACCATTGCCTCACAAATATGGCGCCTGAGGATCACAAGGACACACAACGAATCGATATGCACGCGTCATCCTATCCATTGTTTACTCTTTGAATATGTCATGAAATGATGCCGAGCAAGCAAACATACATTCTTCGAAAAGATAAACAGTCTCGATGTTTGTTCATATCAGATACCTGGCATCAATGTGCATTGGGGGAAAAAAGCTTTTTGAAACTTAAGAGAACCCCAATGATTGATTGATTGATTGATTGGTTAATTAATTGATTGATTGATTGATTGATTGATTGATTGATTGATTGATTGATTGATTGATTGATTGATTGATTGATTAATTAAGTAATTGATTGATTTTTTGATTGATTAATTGATTGATTGAGTGAGTGAGTGAGTGAGTGAGTGAGGGAGTGATTGATTGATTGATTGATTGATTGATTGATTGATTGATTGATTGATTGATTGATTGATTAATCCAAGATCCTTGCTAGCTTCTAGATAAAATAAGACCTATTGCAACACGAAGTATTAGCCCATAAAGTTTACGCAGGGCAGGGACCAAAAACTATGACCCCAATATCAGCCACTGTCTAGATATTTCAAGCACTCATAGACGTGGCGAGAACTGTTGCGTTGTGTTTTGTAAACGATCAGTTTTAGCTCGTTCCACCAGTAACAGAGATCTGGTGGCTGTAGGGTTAGAGCGCCCATCCTGGTATCCGACAGGACATAATTCGCGGGTTCGAGTCCCCATGCGGGGTGTCGGTGAGTCCATGGCCTCATCTTTGAATTTCGATCCGTCCAACGTGGGATTGATGGATCAGCCCAAGCTGCCTGAGATCATCTTGTAGCATACTGGCTTTCAACGATAAAGTTAAACAAAAATGAAGGGAAATAACACCAGGCTCATGATTGATTGGTTCGTGAGTTGTTTTGCGGTTGCGCCTTAAAGCCTCAACGTGGCTGAAAGCCTTGCTGTTTATAAAAAAAAAAATAAAGAAAAAGCAATTCTCTTGCAGTGAAGGTGAAGAGAGGGAAGAGTTCGAGACCCTGCAGCTCCACGGAGAAGTCCGTTAGGCTTCAAAAAATGTTACCAGTAGATAATAAACGCTCAGCTTAGACATAATCAACATGGTGAAGGAAAGAGTGAAAGAAACTGAGCTAGAGAGATAGATTGACAGGGTAAGTGTCAGATAGAGATTAAGATAGACGGAAACAGAGGTATAGATAGTGGGCGACACAGACAGACATACACAGAAAGAAGAGAAAGATAGAGGAACAGAAAGAGACAGAGCGATAACCTATTTTCGAGATAGCGGAAAAGATAAATAAATAGAAAGAGCGACGAAGCGCGCGATAATAAAATGTAAGAGAAAAGGATTGAGAGATAGATAGAGAGAGGGGATGAAGAAATAATTAGTTCAAGACTCTAAACCACGCCAAGCTCTAGCATTATTCAAGTTACTATCTTCCTTATTTGCAGTATCGATAAACACATTCCGAGCTATATTTGGGGGGCAACAATTACCTCCCTTTGCTCGGCATTCCCTTTGTTTACATTGTTGATATACCAGAGGGACACAGCAAACATACATGCTAGGTAAACCGCCAATGATCTATTGAAAGTATTGCCTAGGCCTATAATCATACCTTGGTATAGATTATCATTACAGGAACTAGGACCGGTTATTCGATTTTCTTCGCGATTATTACCGTTCCGGATATTCAGGAACGTCTAGATCTTTCTGCCACGTTATCCAGAGGGAATAATGTTGTTTTTTTTCATCCTCTGAGATTTAATGTGGATGTATTCACAACGCTTTTGGACTTGCGATGACACAGCTAGTGCACTTTTTTCAAACATTAGTTAAAAAATTTAATAAATAGAAAAAATGGCAAGTTTCGAGTATTTTTTTTCACTTACATGATGGTCTTAGAGGCAGCTAAATGATTCAGCAAAAAAATTCAGGTAGATGAACACAAGTGGACAAGTTTTAAACTGAATCGATTTCGACGCATTTTGTAAAGATAAACTTTTAAAAAGGGTTTTAAATCTACAAACAACTTATCTTCCATAGACAAGCCATACGGTAAAAGAGTAAATTATAAAAGAAGATGCAGTCAGCAGAAAGGCAAATCTCTATTGTACTCCTCTAGAGGTCTTCAAAGTTTTATACACCCAAAGGCATGAGCGGGAATAAGTATTTTTCTTATTGTAACTGTACCTTAATAATTCTCGTGAGGCATTCTAACATCGACGACTTTGACCAAAAAGATGTTTAAACTTCATCGTGTATTTTCCTGTATTATTCTGCCTGTAGCTTGCTGCTTCGCTGTGATGAGGGAAGAAAGCCGTGCCTTGTATCACAAGTTTGATCTAGATCTAGATTCTGGATCTTCTAACAAACAAACAAAATAACCTTAACAAGTGGAAATTATCAGTTTGATCAATACAAATTTATAGAATATTGACATAAGGTTGTTTTTTTTTTTTAAAAAAGAATCATATTCTAGGATCTTTTGTTAAGATTTATTATGAAATGCTTTAGTTAGTGGACTAAGCCCTCCAACCCTCTTTCGTTTATTATGGATGTCTTGTAACGGCATCTTACGTAACAAGGAATTTATAGATATCAAGAGATAACTGCTGCACTTCAAGTACCTCAACCAGTAAAAAAGACGGAAAGTTAAAACGCCATTACTCAGATGTGCGCTAATCCAAGTCACAAAAATAAAAGCTGACATAAAACGTCGCGAATAGTGGATGAGTTTTTTTTTATAGCAGGAGAGACCTAAGTGCGTCTTCTCAAATTGTTTCGGACAATAGGAGACAGCACTCGTGACCTCTTCTTAGATTGCATAACTTTTAGTGAAACAGCATTTCCTTTCATTCACACAGCATAGCTATCCTCAGTAATCAGGAAGTCCCCAAAACTTTAAAGAAAATAACAAGGTAAACGCTAAAAGTTATAATTACGTTATTATTTCCGATGCGTAAAAATAAAAAAAAAAGTAAGAAAATTATATAAGTTCCATATAACAAACCATAACCACGTTATTATCGTAAAAAAGTCGATAATCGAACTTATGTCTTGTGGAGGGGACCAGGATTAACAATCAAAGAAACGCTATAGATTCATCTTTAATTATTTTGATTAAGCCGTAAATAGGCGATAAAAAACCGGAGACATAACGAAGCATGAAGGCAGCAGGAAATTAGCCTCTCTCTGGCTTGCTTCTCTCCTCGGTCTAACTACATCAATCGATGCTCAACTATCAAACTCTGATTAGTCTATACAATGAGGAGATTCATCCACTCTTTCTCTCTCTCTCTCTCTCTCTCTCTCTGTGCCTCTCTCTGGCTTGCTTCTCTCCTGTCTCTCTCTCCTGCTCAACTATCAAACTCTGATTAGTCTCTCTGCTCTCTCTGGCTTGCTTGTCTCTGTCTCTCCTGTCTCTCTCTCTCTGTCTCTCTCTCTCTCTCTCTGTCTCTCTGTGCCTCTCTCTGGCTTGCTTGTCTCCTCGGTCTAACGACATCAATCGATGCTCAACTATCAAACTCTGATTAGTCTATACAATGAGGAGATTCATCCACTCTTTCTCTCTCTCTCTCTCTCTCTCTCTCTCTGTCTCTGTCTCTCTCTCTCTGTGTCTCTCCTGTCTCTCTCTCTCTGTCTCTCCTGTCTCTCTCTGTGTGTCTCTCTCTGTCTCTCTGTCTCTGTCTCTCTCTGTCTCTCTTTCTCGGCCTCTCCTCGATCTCTCTATCTCCCTCTCTTTCTCTTTCTATGTCTCTCTCTCTCTGTCTCTCTGTCTGTCTGTCTGTCTGTCTGTCTGTCTGTCTGTCTGTCTCTCTCTCTCTCTCTCTCTCTCTCTCTCTCTCCCTATCGCTGCCTGTCCGTCTGCCTATCTGTTTGTCTGCCCGTCTCTCTCTCACTCTCTGGCCATCTATCTACATCAGACATTATTCTGTCTCTCTTCAGGTTGTATTTTTTTTGTAAGTTTTCTTACTCTGTCATTCTGCTTATTTCTCTTTCTTTATATGTCAGTACCTTTTTATTCTGTCGTTCTCAGTCATACCTCCCTCATCTCCAGCACTTTAGTATTTTTCCGCCCCCCCCTCCCCCCAACCTCTCTCCTTCTTTCCCTCCCTCTCTCTCATTCTCACTGTCTCACTCTCTCTCTCTCTCTCTCTCTCTCTCTCTCTCTCTCTCTCTCTCTTTCTCTCTATCGCGGTTTAAGATTACAATTCTTCTGAATAACAATAAAAGACTGCATCCAAACTGAAAATACTAGTTGTCAGTGTTGTGAATTTCTAATCTATTCTAATTTTAAAATAAAATAACTCTGATTATCAGACAATGGCCGATGCTGCATCTGTTAAAAAAAAAAACCTAAAAATCAGTCATATCTTAAATAAGCCTATAGAAAAAAATTGTCACCTCATGACATTTTTTTTTGACTATCAAATTTAAGTTCAAGGAAGCTATAAACCACGGTTTGCGCTGGACACGTGCCATGTGATGGAAGTAAGAACATTTCTTAGAAAAACCCGGCCAACGTTTTAGGGTGTTTCATATTTTGTCTTTTTTTAAATGGTCCTCAAAAGGTGTATTTTTAGTATTGTTATTTCTTCAATTCCAATTTGTATTGTTTATGATTATTTAGTTCTTTCAATGCAAACTATCCCCGAAACTACGGTATTGTTAAATTTCAACACGAGGATAATATCAATCCACTATCTGCATTATTATATTATAAAGTTGTTGGTATCGCAAATTGGAATCGAATGACAAATATAATTATGTCGTCAGTTCTTTAAGACATATCTACTAAATATGCATTATGCATAAAAGTTGGTTACCAAAACCAGGCAATTAAAAAAAAAAACCCAAAAATCTGCATTCTGTATTGATTTAAGAAATCGTTCTACTCTTTTAGCACAAGAGTTTTAAGAGATTGACTTTTGGTGTCACTTTTCTGTCCTGTATGACTGGTACTGGTACACAATGTCTGTAGAACGACTGTAATGTAATGATCAGCGCTGCTACTGTTGACGTATCAAGGGGAATACATTTCACAGACTCGCCCTTTCAATGGAATAAAAAAAATAGTTAAGTGCTATTGGCTCCGTCAAAAGGATTAGGAAAACCGCGATATTTTCACACGAAAACTAAACCGAGACCAAAGATTGGTTCATTACAAGGACATGTCTTTAAAACTGATTTCTCATTTAAGATTAATTCAAACGCTGATTTGATTTTCAAAAGATGTAACGAATTTTGAAAACGCAAGCAACATATGTCGATACCACATCTATGAGATATAGTTCGATTAGTAGGTTTCTACAGGCACTAAAAACCTTATTTAAAATAATCTGGTGATAGAAGATACCGGAATATGACTCACATAAAAGTCGTTATCTGGTCAGCAGAAAATGTCTTTAGCCCATGGGTCGATACCACAAATCCAGGATGGCTATAAATGGGTGTTTCATATAATGAGTTTAGAGGTTGTCCTTGTTCAATAGGAGGACAGTACCATTTGTAATTGAGACATACAACATGGAAGTTACAGAATAATAAATGTTGGTGGTGGAATAATTATCGCAGTGATCTACAAAGTGGGGTTAAGTATAATTTAGGCGGTAGTTTTAGAATAATTCTATAAGTTTATGGGTGTCATTGCTACTATATAGTGAATCTATATGAGTCAAAGCACATAGAGTTTCAATATTTTTTTATCCAATAACTCTTGATCTAATTCATTAAAATGCAGGCGTTATTTTCTCTAAAATAGATTTGTTTTTATGCCCTGTACCATAATACGATTAGGATATATCAAAACAGCAACAACAGCAACAACAACAACAGCAACAACAACAACAACAACAACAGCAACAACAACAACAGCAACAACAACAACAACAACAACAACAACAACAACAGCAACAACAACAACAACAACAACAACAACAGCAACAACAACAACAACAACAACAGCAACAACAACAACAACAACAACAACAACAACAACAACAACAACAACAACAAACAAGAAGACCAAGTAGAAAATCTTCCAGTTTCAGTCCTGGCAATCAACATTTTTCACTACGATCATGATAAACTCAATTTCTATAAACAGATTTCGGAGAAACACCGAATTATGCACTTTGTGTGCAATGAGAAGCGGTATATTTTATAGCTTGTTATTGGGCGAGTATGGACTTGCAACTTGCTACATCATGATATGATTTATTTTTTTCTCTACTTAGATCCCTGTCACATTGCCAACTCCATCGGCAGTAGTGATAATATCTGCTATTACTTAAGTGTGGGCTACACCATTTACGATAAACGCTACTTAAGATTGGGCATTCCTGTCGAGAATGTTTTATAGAAAGCAAAGTAATCGGTACATCTATAGCTCGATCAGTGCCTCTTTAATATCACGCTTAAAAATGTCGAAGAACTTATAGTAGATCGCCAATGGTTATACGGTTAGAAAAACCGCCCTGAAAATGGCAAAGACAATCTTCTTGGGTTCAACATGGCATTGGCAGGTGAGATTGTGGTCCTGTGCTTTTAGTTCCGCCCTGCGCTATGTGAGCGGTATATACTGTGCAGAAAATGCTCACATTGTCCTATATCAAAGAAAGGAACAAAAAAAACTTGCATCAAAATTATTCTCTCATTGAACTTTAAGTGAAAACAGTAAGTCTGTTGATGAGATCCACCGGGTACGCAGCTCAGTGTTTTGCCGAGAATATCCACGGAGCTGAGGAAATAACTGTTACAATAGACCGAGGAGTGTTACGGTAGTGCCACAAATGGCCTTAACGACTTCATAATGGCCGCATTGTCTGCTGAACATTCGGTCTGAAAACTGGGCCAGACTGTTGGATTCCGGTACAAACAAGAGAAAGGAGACGCGATTTTTCTCCTGTTTCATTTAATATTTTATTCTGTTCATGGCTGGTTAGGTTAAACATGGGGAATCTGTGGGAGGGAAACCGAAGGGTTTGTGGTCCTGGGTATACGCTCTTAACTAAGTCATGTTGGGGGTGCGTTCGATGTAGGTCATCACTAGTGAGGAGATTGGGGCTGCTGTGTTCAACTTCTTCAGGTCTTTTCTGTCACTTCTGAGAGCTCTCTTGGCGCAGTGCTCGAATACGGAATCGGGTGGTCGGCGTTCGATGTAGGCATCACTAGTGAGGAGATTGGGGCTGCTGTGTTCAACTTCTTCAGGTCTTTTCTGTCAGTTCTGAGAGCTCTCTTGGCGCAGTGCTCGAATACGGAATCGGGTGGTCGGCGTTCGATTCCTAGCTTGGACCGTGTTGAGTCGAGGTTTGGTTCCATCTAACCAAGGCCAGCCCTGACTGGACACGATCCTCAAACTCTCTGTTACTATACATGGAACTATAACAAGGCGCTGAGTTGTTGAATCTGGGCGAGAAATAGCAAGCTGACCAGAATACTCTGTCAACGGACATTTGTTGCGCCCGAGTAAAAAAACAAACTTGTAGGTTTTATTTAAGGTTTGGGACGAAGAACTCCTCCTGACACTAGAGTTTTATTTCACATCTGTTCTACAATTCATTATTTGATGCTCCTCTTTTCAAAGAGTTCATCTGAACATTAATGATGTAAAAACAAAACATTGTTTTAAACGGTTTTTCTAAACTCTCTTCCATAAAAAACGCTCGAGAAGCACAAATACCCTTGAACTCATATAGAAAAAAAAAATCATACAATATTAAAGTTATTTTGTATAATCTGGAAACGCCATTTTCCCGCTCTATTTTGTTTCTTCCGAATCCTATGTGCCTTGAAATATTTTCAAAGCTGGACCTGAAATCTGTTTCCCATTATCGTTTTAATATATCACACGACAGCTGCCCTGCTTAATGTCCTTGCTCGTGGGGGTTCTAGCTAAGCCGGCCCTCAGGGATGGCAAACACGAAATGCGTTTTACTCAAAAACAACGTCGAAAAAAAAATGAAATAAATGGAAGGAAATTTCGAATTCGTTTTAAATGAGAAAGTACATAAATGCAGGGGAAGAGAAAAAACAATCTCTTGCCTGGCTATCATTACTTCGAGTCAAAAGATAGAGATTAAAACAGGAAGTTACAATTTCTGGAACTGTCGTAAAGGCAGTGCCAACTATCGTTAATATATCGCTGTTAATGTTATTCCTCCAGCCTCCAAACTTTGTAAAAAGAGCATAGTTTGTTCTGCGTTTTTTTTCTGTTTATCATGTCCATGAGTAAGAAATTTCAAATTTCTCTTTAAACCATCAAGCAAGCCAGGCAGTAAATAGCTGTAAAGATCAAATCTCCCATCAAACCCTGAATATTGCTACACATTCCAATACAGACATCATGAAACATAAGTTGTATTCCCTGCACAAATATGCGCCTTCAGCATATTTATGCATGTTCGTCTTTAATTACTTGGCCCTATATATCAAATATTATTCCTACAACAGAGGCTGTTATTACAAACACACCAAACGGGACAATAACCTTCAAAGGACTGTCATAGAGGGGAAAGTTGAGAGCAGAAGAGGAAGAGACGAGAAAAAAGAAGCTGGACGACAAACATCGAGGCGTAGGTTGGACGGCAATTATCGAGGGATGTGATGGACGTCAAACATCGAGGCGTAGGTTGGACGACAATCATTGAGGGCTATGATGGACGACAAACTTCGAGGGATATGATGGACGACAATCATCGAGGCGCAGGTTGGACGACAATCATCGAGGGGTATGATGGACAACAAATATCGAGGTGTAGGTTGGACGACAATCATCGAGGGCTATGATGGACGACAAACGTCGAGGGATATGATGGACGACAAATGTCGAGGGATATGATGGACGACAAACGTCGAGGCGTATATTGGACGACAATCATCGAGGGATATGATGGACGACAAATATCGAGGCGTATGTTGGACAGCAAACATCGAGGCGTCTGTTGGACAGCAAACATCGAGCGAGGTATATGTTGAACAAGCCATAAAAACCTGCGGGTGGTTGGCACCAGATATGCAGTAATGGGCAACCTTGGCCCCCCAACCTCGAGAACAAGACCGTCCAACGATCTTTTTATACGTTATAGGTGGAGGAAAACGAAACTAGATGAGAAATAGCAGAGATCCTAATCTAATATTGTGAATTTTTGAAAATACTTTTTTAAGTTGAGTCTTTTTAATTGCAGCTTGAAAAGATTCATGGCATTAATGGCGAACCATGATTTATTGAATACACACAAGGTTTTGATTTTCTGATGAATCTGGAAATGAGGTTGGGTATGATTGTGTCCTGACCAGCGTATGTCCAAAATATGGAAGCCGACTACTAACATGAAAAAAATATTGATTTTCTACACATATATATAAATAGTTTGTACTTAAGATGGTTTTAAAAATTCATTATGATATTTGAAACAAAAACTATTCTATATGGCAACAATCGGCATTCTCTTCTCGAGCCTCCTCGGGAATCACCGCGGCCACAACCAGCTGAGCTGTGACGGTGTAAATAAGAATTAATTTGTTTTTTTTCCTGTATAAATCTTTAATTTTTTTACATTTTCCTCATATTTTCTTATTGAAGCAACTTGGGCCTTGTGTACCGCTAAGTTGAAAACTGCTTGAATGATCAATTAGTAGATGGTTAAGGCGCTTTGAGTATCATGGCTGGCCTTTTTTTCTTTTTTTGTTTTGTTTTTGGAATTTCTTTCAAATAACCATTTAGTTGATCAAAGAAAGGGTCAAAGAATGAAATTCAAGTTTCCTTCATTGTGATATCACAAGGCGTATATCGAACCACAACACAACCAAAGCGACTTGCGTGCGATGACGAAACGCCTTAGCTGCTTGACTGAATAAAAGGATGATAAATATCCATTTAAACTGGATAATTGGGTGATAGGTCAACTGGTTAAATTGTTGGGTGTAATTTGATTCCACATAAGAGTTCTCAGAGCCAAGCTTCTCTAACCCTCTGGTTCAGTAAGTGCCCTGTCATATAAAATGATAGACTGCATTTTACAAACAACTCGATTCCTGGAAAGTATGGAATAGATATAGGTGTGTACCGGTAAGATTTTCTTTTACATGAAGATCAGACATTATGAATGTTACTGAAGTGATACACCATCGACTGGATACAGCCAAACTGTAACTATGGTCTGAAGAAAAAAAGTTACAGCAACTTCCTGTGGATCAGCAATCTTGATCCACTCTAGGCCATGGACTGGATACAGCCAAACTGTAACTATGGTCTAAAGAAAAGAGTCACTGCTACTTTTTAACGATCAATAAGCTTAATCCACTTTAGACCATTGAGTGGGATTTTAGTATAAGGTTCATAATGGCACCAGGTAATGTCAGAGAGAGAGAGAGAGAGAGAGAGAGAGAGAGAGAGAGAGAGAGAGAGAGAGAGAGAGAGAGAGAGAGGGAGAGACAGACAGACAGACAGGGAGACAGAGAAAGACAAACAGAGACACAGAGAGAAAAAGACACCGAGATACACAGTGAGAGAGAAAGAGAGAGAAACAGAGACAGAGACAGAGAGAGAGAAAGAGAGAGAGAGAGAGAGAGAGAGAGAGAGAGAGAGAGAGAGAGAGAGAGAGAGAGAGAGAGAGAGAGAGAGAGAGAGAGAGAGAGAGAGACAGAGACAGAGACAGAGACAGAGACAGAGACAGAGAGAAAGGTACAAGTTCTGAGAGAATGTTGAGGGATCCAACACGTGCACTGAGGAGATCTCTAAGACAAGCTGATGGGATGAAGGGAGCTGCGAAATGGGCGCTAATGAGATTGGGCATAGTCGGGCATTTGATGCTTTAGAAGGCTGGAGATTCTCGCGGTACTGCTCACCCTCAGTCTGTCTTTAAACGAGACTTCCTCTCTGTCTCCTCGTTTGTTCCTGCTTGACTGGGACTTACTCTCGATCTCACACGTGCACATGTTATTCCTCCCCTTCTATCTTCGACTCTTTCGCTCTCTCTCTCTATCCCTCACTCCTTATGTCTCTCTTTTTCAGCATGTATGCCGCTTTCTCTGAAAGTCTGTTAAAATATCTACCACACTTCCCATCTCCGTCAGTCTTATTCCTACGAGCCAAAGAAATTCATTTTTCCTATTATAATTTAAAGCTTTAAAAAAAATCTGATCATTAGAACTAGCTGAGTTTTTTTTTTTCGTACCTTTTTTATTTATTTTTTTTTTTTTTGCAATTCAAATGAAATTAAAATCTAAAATAGATTTATTTTGTACTGATTAATCTTTTGATCGTAACCAACAAACTTTAAAATACAAACTTAAAAAATCGTATGTAAAATTAAATAAAATATAAAAGCACACAACTCTCTAGAACACCATGGACTCAGGGCTTTGTCATGAAAAATTGAAATTCTCTGAGTTTCAAGTATGCTCGAGGGTTTTTCGCTGGTCTACAGACGGAGACAATCTCGAGAAATAAGATGTGTTATCTACACTATGTTCTTGGACTGAAATAAGAGAGTAAAAACCGCATATCCTAAAACTACTCTTGGTTTACTTGCGGTCGTCAGGATCGAATATTATAACTTAGGATCATGAAAGTTAGTAATTTGGTAGCTTATTCATAACACAAGCAAATCCTTGAATTGAAGCTTAGATGTAGTCTAGCGACATGAAGAAAATATAATATAACAAATTAATTAGTGATTTCTTTCTTTTCGTGTAGCCCTTTCATTAATGTTCTTTTTTAGTTTCTCAGAAAATATGGGTTGCGAAAATTTCCTTGTAAAGAAGGAATTGTGCTTTGAATTCCAGATGAAAGTCTTTGCTGTTCCCATGATGGTGCGCCAGTGTCAAGTTGTTACGATAGGTCAAAGAAACATAGTAATTTTCTTTGTAGGTAAATTTCCTTGTGGGGAAAAGAACTGACATCGCAATATCTTTCCCGAAAATGTTAAGAAAACACCCTAGCTCTTGTGGATACATGAAGCTCTTTGTCAACTTTTGACAGTGTCCGATTAAAAGCTTTATGTGCCAGGAGCAATGCTTGCAGCCCATGAAAAAGCGCGCGGTAAGCCCAGGGCTCAACGCGGGTGAGTCTGGTCTAGCCCAAACTGGCAGAGGCCAGGAATCGATAGCACTAATCCTGGCCAGGACATCAAATGGGATTCCAGCATAATACACACAGACTGGGAAAGCCACAAGGAGATCGAAGTTTAGTGGCAAATGGGCTCGGGGTTAAAAAGGTGCATAGGTGACGCCATTAATTTAACGAGAGCTGTAAAAGGTCTTGTCAGCATTTAATATTGGGCGAGAATAAGACTGGAAAAGATGAACTATTAATGGGACATTAATTTCTTTCTCTAGAATTTAGTGGTTTGTGGCGTTCTTAATATTGTGAAAAAGTCTTTGAGTGAGAGATAGAAAAAAAAATTCGTCACAAAATGATACTAGTATAATATCAGAAATCCTATTGCCCTAACATCAAAAATACGGTATAGCAGTTGTTAGGGATTGAAGCCTACTAAAATTGATTAAAAAGTGATCTAAAAACGATGAATTACGAAGCGAAAAACAAAAACAGATAATTTAAGTCACGTAATATTTAGATAACATATAGATGTAAAATTCTGAACCTTTTGGGAACTCTGAATAAGTAATTTAAAAACGTGTCGCTTTCCAATCAACACCGTTTCACCGTGGAAGCAACTTTCCGATTAAAATTTTTGCTCCCAAATCAGTTTTATGTCTTGAAAGTGTTACCGCTTGTTTCAGGTAGCATCACTCTACAACTCACATCAAGCCTCTCAAACTGTTTGCCGATTGTGTATTACATTTATCTTTCTAGAACGTGAAAGCACTCTCATGAATATTAATGCCCTAAAACGCCCGTAGATCCATAAACAAGCTTTGTAGGATAGTAGACAAATGCAAGCAGCGAAACACAGGACTTAGAAAAACGACTATTTTGCTGAAATTCGAGCCTTAAAACACAACATCCGCCTCCATTATCTCTGCACATAAGATGCTAACACTCTTTATGTCCATTCAGCGGAGATTTTCGGTAAGCTGCGTCCGCAGGGACACACAAAACAATGGGTTTTCTTTCTGTCCTACAAGAGAAACTTAGCAAAAACTGTTTTCAAATCTCGAGATGATCAACATAGTAGCCTGGTAAACTTTGAGATGCAGGGGGTATTAAGAATGGAGTTTTGAAATTTGGTATGGTTTTAGGTTAAAAGAGAGTTACAACAAAATCCCAACAAACAGTTAAACATAAAAGAAATTCAACCGTTTTCTCTTTTTAAAAAAATATTAAAACCTGGTCAGAAACTCAAATAAAGCTTTTTAAGAGCTGCTGAATTCTGTTCTGCCTAGAACGTTTCATCGGAAAGAACTTAGTAATCTTTATTTTCTTTTCTCTGCCGATAGATATTTTAAACAATTTTTTCCTTCTTGATTAACATTATCATAATCGCATCAGTCAGACTCTTCTTTGTTATCGCCAGCGTCAGACTCTTCTTTGTTATCGTCAGCGTCAGACTCTTCTTTGTTATCGCCAGCGTCAGACTATTCTTTGTTATCGCCAGCGTCAGACTCTTCTTTGTTATCGTCAGCGTCAGACTCTTCTTTGTTATCGCCAGCGTCAGACTCTTCTTTGTTATCGCCAGCGTCAGACTCTTCTTTGTTATCGCCAGCGTCAGACTTTTCTTTGTTATCGCCAGCGTCAGACTTTTCTTTGTTATCGCCAGCGTCAGACTTTTCTTTGTTATCGCCAGCGTCAGACTCTTCTTTGTTATCGCCAGCGTCAGACTCTTCTTTGTTATCGCCAGCGTCAGACTCTTCTTTGTTATCGCCAGCGTCAGACTCTTCTTTGTTATCGCCAGCGTCAGACTCTTCTTTGTTATCGTCAGCGTCAGACTCTTCTTTGTTATCGCCAGCGTCAGACTCTTCTTTGTTATCGTCAGCGTCAGACTCTTCTTTGTTATCGCCAGCGTCAGACTCTTCTTTGTTATCGCCAGCGTCAGACTCTTCTTTGTTATCGCCAGCGTCAGACTTTTCTTTGTTATCGCCAGCGTCAGACTCTTCTTTGTTATCGCCAGCGTCAGACTCTTCTTTGTTATCGTCAGCGTCAGACTCTTCTTTGTTATCGCCAGCGTCAGACTATTCTTTGTTATCGCCAGCGTCAGACTCTTCTTTGTTATCGCCAGCGTCAGACTCTTCTTTGTTATCGCCAGCGTCAGACTCTTCTTTGTTATCGCCAGCGTCAGACTCTTCTTTGTTATCGCCAGCGTCAGACTCTTCTTTGTTATCGCCAGCGTCAGACTCTTCTTTGTTATCGCCAGCGTCAGACTCTTCTTTGTTATCGCCAGCGTCAGACTCTTCTTTGTTATCGCCAGCGTCAGACTCTCCGTTCGTCCTGCTTCCACCAGTTCCTCGTCGCCATCATCACCTGTGCTCTCTATCTTAACATTACCTCAACCATCACCCGTGCTCTCTATCTTAACATTACCTCAACCATCACCCGTGCTCTCTATCTTAACATTACCTCAACCATCACCCGTGCTCTCTATCTTAACATTACCTCAACCATCACCCGTGCTCTCTATCTTAACATTACCTCAACCATCACCCGTGCTCTCTATCTTAACATTACCTCAACCATCACCCGTGCTCTCTATCTTAACATTACCTCAACCATCACCCGTGCTCTCTATCTTAACATGACCTCAACCATCACCCGTGCTCTCTATCCTAACATTACCTCAATCATCACCCGTGCTCTCTATCCTAACATTACCTCAATCATCACCCGTGCTCTCTATGCTAACATTACCTCAATCATCACCCGTGCTCTCTATCCTAACATTACCTCAACCATCACCCGTGCTCTATCTTAACATTACCTCAACCATCACCCGTGCTCTCTATCTTAACATTACCTCAACCATCACCCGTGCTCTCTATCTTAACATTACCTCAACCATCACCCGTGCTCTCTATCTTAACATTACCTCAACCATCACCCGTGCTCTCTATCTTAACATTACCTCAACCATCACCCGTGCTCTCTATCTTAACATTACCTCAACCATCACCCGTGCTCTCTATCTTAACATTACCTCAACCATCACCCGTGCTCTCTATCTTAACATTACCTCAACCATCACCCGTGCTCTCTATCTTAACATTACCTCAACCATCACCCGTGCTCTCTATCTTAACATTACCTCAACCATCACCCGTGCTCTATCTTAACATTACCTCAACCATCACCCGTGCTCTCTATCTTAACATTACCTCAACCATCACTCGTGCTCTCTATCTTAACATTACCTCAACCATCACCCGTGCTCTCTATCTTAACATTACCTCAACCATCACCCGTGCTCTATCTTAACATTACCTCAACCATCACCCGTGCTCTCTATCTTAACATTACCTCAACCATCACCCGTGCTCTATCTTAACATTACCTCAACCATCACTCGTGCTCTCTATCCTAACATTACCTCAACCATCACCCGTGCTCTATCTTAACATTACCTCAACCATCTTTGTTGATGACACGGAAACATTCTTAATAAGCATTTTCAGCTGTATGATTTTTATATTGTCATCATAGTATCGGAATCGAAATGATGATAACATTATATTGTTACCATCATCATCATCATCACCATTGTTATCGCGATCACCAACAGGTAAAGGCAGTTTTATCTTTCGCAAGGGGGTATTTTTAGGATCAGATTTATAACCAAAATATGATTGAACCAAAAAAAAAATAATTGAGACAGTTTAGATGAAATCTTTTTCCTTAGGAGATTCAAGAGTCAGCTAAGTAAAAAAGATGTTCTTTTGCTCCGCGATACTTGATTCTTTCAAATAAATAAACAAAAAAATACCCGAATAAACGTTTCCCATAAAAAAAAAGCACGAAAAAAAATCCCCGTCTGCTTTGCGAGTGCAAATCAATTGTTAGCAAGGGTTGGAACATCTAAGGTGATCGTCATTACTTAGATTGAGAGGGAGGAAGGGAGACAGAAGGTAGAAAAGAGAGAGAGAGAGAGAGAGAGAGAGAGAGAGAGAGAGAGAGAGAGAGAGAGAGAGAGAGAGAGACAGACAGACAGACAGACAGACAGACAGACAGACAGACAGACAGAGAGACAGACAGACAGACAGACAGACAGAGAGACAGACAGACAGACAGACAGACAGACAGACAGACAGACAGACAGACAGAGAGAGAGACAGACAGACAGACAGAGAGAGACAGACAGACAGACAGACATGTAGACAGAAAAACATATATAGTTAGGAAGACAGAAAGAGAATGAGAGAAATAGAAATTAAATGTGCCTTTATGAAAAATTAAGGATAAACTTAGAGCCCAAAGTTTATAAACCACAATGTGAAAAAAAACACAACTGTTTTATACATAGACTTAAGTCAGACTATTGCATGTAAATTCGTAAGAAGAAGTAAGAAACAAGAGTATGTTAAAAAACCATGTTACAAAGTCAAAGATGAAAGAAAACAACAAATTTAGACCAACGAAAAGAACAATTACAAAGCCTAGTTCAAAAAAAAAGAAAGATAATTATGTATCTGCGAAAAATTCAATTATGATACAAGAAATAAAGTTAAGATATTAACATTGTTCTCATTGTATTATAAAATTTAAAACAACGAACGAGGCTAATCTAACATACAGAAAAAGTTAACAAATAGCGTAAATTAACCTCACCCTACCTGCACTGGCATCTTGCGATCCTACTCCGCCAAGCAGCAGAACTTCCGCCCAGAGGGACAACTTGATCAAACTAAGAACGATAACTCCAGACGGGGCGGTTACTCCGTGTCTCATACCCTTTGGTGGAGGTGGTCGAGACGAAAAAGGCAGCGCAGAGGAAGACAATGACGACGATAAAGGTGATGATGATGATGATGATGGCGATGGTGACAACAATGAAGAAGTCATAGGTGTTGGTGAGGAAGGTTCCCGGGTACACAGACGATCCTCTCCATCTGCTGGAGGGGTAAACACGGAGGAGATGACTGACATGCCGGAGAAATTACTGCCAAGCGGTCGGCATGACTTTTGGGAATTCCCAGCCCCGTTCCTGGGCGCTCCTAATGCCGCACCCCTGGTGTCTCTGTCGGCTTCCATTGCCACTAACACAGTGCGCATGTCAGATTTGCGTCAGGGCCGGCTGGTGTCCGCTTGTCACACTGTTCTCCACTGTTATCTCGCGTGACATTTCCTTGTACATTGTAAAGTAATGATGCTGTTTTTCTGTTTCTATCTAACCTTTGTTAGAGAATTAATCACACTTTTTAAGCTTACAATTTGAGGTGTCCATCACCTGCTTCTTTTTTTTTTTCACAGTTCTGTGTTCAGGTATAAAGAGAAAGTTTCACATGTGCAAAACATATATTTAAAAGATCTTTAGCTATTATAACCATACGCACTATAATAAAGATAAGAATAGGACACAAAAACGCTATCTAATATTATACTTCGGTCAACATGATATCCTGTAAATAATAATAACCTTTGTAAATTTTCACATACAAAATCTTAACCTTTTGGTTACACAATTTCGATTGATCACACCAGTGCTTATCCAAGCTACCTCGGAATAGCACAATTAAGCCACCTACCTTTCACAAATTGTAAAACTTTAAAAGTATTTGACCAATTGTATACTCTTATGATTGAAAAAAAAAAACAATATTTATACATCATTCGTGGAGAAAAGATGCATAGGAAGAAAATGTATTTAAAATGTAATTCAAGTGAATATTTTTGATAAATTAATACGTGGTATGGAGATACAAAACGTCGTTAAAGAATAACATTCAATATCATCTATTGTTTTCGATATATTGGGTACAGCGTTAAAATGCTCTTCAATTTAAAGAGGCAATAAATTATGTTCGTTGTCAATAGGTAAAATAGTATGAAGTGAGTGATTTATACAACTCTGGAAAAGAGACAATTCCGCACGTGATACTGAGAAATATCTTAAAACGACGCTTAATATCGCCTCACTACGCACTGATCAAAAACATTCTTGAATTGAATTTTTATATGAATTTTCTTCCAATTCATCTTTTCCCTGTAAATGATGGATCTTTTGAGAACATATGAGAAAGCTGTGTTTTCCTACTAAAGTAACTTAAGAGTTTATTATCTTTCTGGTTTTCATTGCAGCCCATCAACCAAAGCCTAATCAATACCTAAAAATATTCGAAGGAAATTAGAAGAAATATTTGTATTCGAAAAAAAAAAGCTTCTATTTTCAAGTATACGGTTTGCTGGAACATAAAGTTAAAATTTTTTCCCCTAACTATTCAATTGTTTGATAAAGATACTTTAAGAACATTCATATTTAAACAGTGCCTTGTTATAGCCTGAATTTCGTTTAGAAACAACACATTAAGATCAAAATAAAATGAAATTAGTGCATTATTATTAATCTGATTGCACGAGAAAGCGTGTTTTTCTCTGACCTAACTCTAAGCATTTGAATTTCAACAGATTTATCTTGTTCAAGCATCTAAATTTCTTTTTTCAATATTGCCACTTACACAGGTCTAGTTACGTTAACCGAAAAAAAAGAGACTTATTTAGCAGTCATGAATGAAAAGACTATACATTGCTTTGACGAAATAAAATTGCAGTTTTTTTTTCTGCTGCATATTTATATGAAAAAAGTCCTTATCCGAAACACAAAATTGTTTCTGGAGAAAAGTTTACAAAATAGAAATAAAATACCAAAGAGTGACAAGGTGAAAAAATGGTTTCAAGTCAGAAAGATACTTTCATTTTGGAACTACTGAAAATGGTCGAAACAGGAAGTGGGACGAGACTGGCGGAAGTCCAGACGTGCAGTAGCATGAAGAGTCAACTTCCGGAAGTTCTCGCTCTAAATGTACGGAGTTTCACCTAGGACAGTTTCCCTCTTTATTTTCTGTTAGTTTATGTCACGTCTCTAAGTTTTATCTTTTCGCGTGATATATAGAAGATTAGCCTGTGTCACAATCGTATAGGAATTTCCTCGCTTTCGGCAAAATTTACTTTTTCTGTTACTTTAGATTTACAAGTCCCTTTAAAAAATAGTAACGTGAAAAACATTGGCAAGAAAACATCACTTTCAACGTTGGCTTTTATATTTCAACGCCATACAGGATAGACACACATTGGCTGTTAAAGTGAACAGGAAATTGATGGAGAGGTGTCCTACACTTATCTCTACTATCGTTGTAAACTGAATACAATCTAGATTGGTTTACACTGTAAAGAGGTTAATCAGATCGAATCGGTTCAGTTTTAACAACGAGAGGTTTGGAAACGTTGGACGGAGTCCTGAACCATAATAATGCAGCATATGGGAAAAATTTATTAAATAAATCTTACGCAATACTTGTTGTTTTATATAAATACTGAAAAAATTGTTAATCCTATGGATGCTAAGTGTTCTGTAAAACGACACTATGGTTTTATTCCTAGATATTTCCCTCGATGGTACATAACTGAGAGGGTTAAAGATAGAGGATTTAATAGTGCAGGGTAGAAGCAGTAGTAGGGTTAGGATGTTTTATCGTCGTGTTAAAATCTTATAAACAAAGGTTTGTTATAAAAGGGTCGGCTCTATGCTTAGTGATAATTCTTGATTGTTTAACATCCCCTAAGTCGGTGTGGAAGTCTTATGCAGGCCTTTCTTTATTCAAATATGCGGTTTTTTAATAAATGCATTTAGTGTAGGAAGATAAATGAGTAAATAAGTCAAACATAAATTAAGTGATGTAATTTTATTTCTTCCAGAAAACCGATTTATAAACAGTAAAACAAAACAAAAGATAGATTTGACTTTCTATGTTTTGAGCTTATTCTTAAGAAATAAGATTCCTTGATTGAACTGTGTAAACTTCATTTTATTTGCCGAAGGCATTTTGATTTCGATTTACGAGGGGTAAAAAAGACTTCTGGAACCGGAAGAAAACAAAAAGTTGTCTCAAAAATTTCTTTTTCACCTACTACGTATCGACCGTTTTTGGAAATACAACAAATTAACCTTATTTTATTTTTTCAGTTTCTTTCAGCGAGCTATTTCCGTCCAGTCAATATTGGTGGTAAAGAGATCAAAACAACCTCGTGCTTTAGAATAAAATTAAGCAAACAACATCATAGAAGACAGCGATCTTTCATCTTGCAACAACTTGCAATTTTGTACCAGATCATCACTTTCGTGCATATCATGAATTCGTATTTTGAGGCGTGCATTTTCATAAAGACCCAAGCTCCGTGAAAAAAAATCTATATTAAATACATAACAGTTCAAAACTAGGTTTCATTCATACTGTGGTGTCCTATAGTCGATTGACAATGACAAACTGGAATCATCAGTGAAAAGAAAAGAGAAAGTTTCATTTCAGTAAGTGCCACGTTTTTTAGACCTTGTCCAGATATTGATAAAGGCCTCACGTTTAACTCTTGTTTTCGGTCAACCTCGAGTGACTTCTGTATCAACTGTAAGCCGACATGAAGGTCGAGTTCACAACAAGATGGAAACCACCAAAGAATGGGAAAAGATGGACAAATGTGCCCATACACTTCAAAATACTCTTAGTACTTTGCTAGACCTGAAATAAATTCTGAATAAACTGTTTGACATCATAATTCTGTCAAACAGAAGATGGACATCACCAAGGACTGATATAAACTTATGATAAGGGTCAAAGTTTGGTGACATTCATACTTCATCGTTATAGAATTTCTTTAAAATATTAAAAAAGAACTGATTCCAACTGCTGTTAGTCTGACAGGCTCAGTTCATCTGCAGTGTTTTATGATCTGGTTCAGCTGTATGGCTGTACCATCCTGCCTCAGACCCTAGATGAAACGCCAGTAAGAAAAGGAACATGACAATGTGTGCACCAATTTTGCACTGCCATATTTTCTCCGTCTACGATCTCCTTATTTCTTATTCCATTAATAAAATTTGAGCTATGGTCAATTTGCCATGTTCACGTATCTAAACTTCTTTTGAGCCAAAGCTGATAAAATTGCAAAATTATTGTTCTTATACTTTTTCAATATGCAGTAAGATACTGTTAAATTGTCTTAAAAAACGAAGCAAAGTTTTTCATATCCTCTGAAAATGATCGTTCATTGAGTATAAAAGATGAAACCAATACGCGGGTCAGATTCGCTCAGAGTTCATGAAAGTTTTCTATAAAAGTTCTTTGTCAAGTGAAGAGAGTCAGGAAGCGCTTATATAGGAGTTTGATAGTGAAAGAAACATTCTCTAAAGAACAGTATAAATACACTGCTCTCTTTGTTTTAAAATTGGCGAAAGAATTCATTCCAAGCTTTTGAAAACAAGAGGCGCAATTTCATGAGTATTTTTTTCACATTTTACTTCTCCACGCTCAGACTGTAAATCAGACAAGATTAATTTTGTAAATACCTTGGGATTAAAAATATCGAATAGAACTCAGAGAATTGTATTGAATCTGATCTTCGGCAAAAGGTCGTACATTACTTAGGGCGTTTTAATCGTGATTGTTTCCGTGATTTTCATGAAGTTCTTAACTCCAGATATTTCCAATCCTTCACCCACGAATACTCTAAGATAACGCTGAATTCAGTTGCTGGCTAGGACACTGCAGCTGATATCATTCCTTTAGACTTTGGAGTCATTACAATAATTAAACGTTAACTTTGGAGTCATTACAGTAACCAACCGTTAACTTTGGAGTCATTACAGTGATTAACCGTTACAGCACGTTCATTTGGTCGCTCATCTGCCAGAGCCTGTCTAGCATCAAGTTTCCATAACCGAGGGTGTGTAAAAATCTTAGCTATATTAGCTCTATCTATCTATCTTTATATATCTATCTATATATCTATCTAGGTCTTTTTTTTTAATCAAACTATCTATCTGGCTTTCACAGGCATTAGCCGGCCCAGACTCTTTTAGACCCAAGCTGGGCTGTGCAAACGGCGATGTAATTTTGTCATATTTGGTGAACATTCATGGACACGCGTGGAGGTTTGCTCTGCTAGCGCCGGGCGGGTGGGATATAGATAGTCGGGTGGAAGATTTAAACAAGGGGCGGGAGGAATAAGCCAAAACTTTCAATCGAGATATTGTTTTCAAAATCTGGACTGTTTAATTATAATCTTTTTCAAACTGAGTTTAACGGCAGAGTAAGGACATGCTTTGAGCGTCATGCGAGGGAGAAATAAGGTTTAGTTCCACCCAAAACTTGCATGATGTTGTGTTATGAAACGAACTTGATTGTGTCAATCATGAACTCGTTTGTGTCAAATTTTCCAGGACTTTTTTTTTTAACTCTTTAGGGTTTACCGGACGCACAGTTGTAATGGATAAATAGCTGAACTTAGTTTGTTTCAATACCAGTATAAAACAATAAAAAACCGATATCACCATTTTGAAAAAGAAAAGATGCGTGATTTTTTATTTTAGTATTAAAAGAAGCTAAGAAGAGGATAGAGAAACACTTATCTCAAAACCTTTTAACTGTATGCTTTATAAAGGAATTCTCCGTCAAAGACTTCTTTCTCTGTTCTACTGTTGTACTGACTTGACAAAAATGGTGAGGTCTTTTTTTTTGCTTGAACCCTTGTGCCTAGGCCTTTTTCCTAATGCTCGGTTATAATTAATTTTGTGTGCAACAAGTAGCGTTGAAAGTACATAAAGGGTAAGGTATTTCTAAAACAGACATAATATATTCCCTGAGAGAGAGAGAGAGAGAGAGAGAGAGAGAGAGAGAGAGAGAGAGAGAGAGAGAGAGAGAGAGAGAGAGAGAGAGAGAGAGAGAGAGAGAGAGAGAGAGAGAGAGAGAGAGAGAGAGAGAGAGAGAGAGAGAGAGAGAGAGAGGTGTAAGGCACGCTAGAAGCTCTGGCGGCGGTCGGGCTCGGGTTGTCCACCTTGTCCACCGTCCACCATACGCGAGAAAATTCTCAACGGGTTTGAGTCTGTGGATGAGTGTGGGATCTCACCTTATAAAGGATGCCCTGTCCGGTAGGGATCAGGCGATATCTATCCTGTAAATATATAATAGCGATAACACAAACTTGATGTTAAATTAGCTGTCAATAAAACTGAAAACCTACCACCAAAGCTTATCCACCTCTTGAAGACTGATTTGATAACTTATATTTTCTCCTTTCTACGCTGAGTTGCAAAAGTATTTTTTATCTATAACAGGTGTATAATTTCGTTTTCATTAATCAATTAAATTTTGGTCAGTCAATCTGTCAACCAAAAAGACTGTTGTAAAAATAATGCTTTGTTTTAAAATAGAAGACTATTTTATTGGCGAACCTCATAACAAAGGCAACCATGGCCTACAAATTGGATAAAAAAAGAATGTCATTAAACAAAAGTAGGCGACTGGTGTGGGACAAGAAGCAACCTGGGGTATCATTGTTAGTACTGAACATTAGCATAGTATAGGATGAATCTGTTGTGGCGCTATGAATGAATCAGCTTTTATCTTTGTCTATGACTATACAAGCAATGTGGACATTTTTCAGGTACTCTCACTCGATGAGGGTACTGGTCGTACGTGAATAGTTAAAGTTCGTACTGTTAAGGACACGCCCGTCGTATATCAGTGTTGTTTTTTTTTTATTGACTAGAATGATTTATAGGCTGCTAAAGGGTTGTTGATAGGAAGGTACAGTATGATGCCATTTATGGATCTAAACAATGACAAAACAATAGTGTGATCCGTGATCCGCTACTGTCAGCAGTTTGTCCCAACACAATGGCAACTATTTAGAGAAAAATGTCCCAAATCATAAATATTTTATACTCAGTTCCCTCTTGTTTTTCATTGTTTAGAGCCAATCACTAATCGTGTCTAAGAGAGACATTTTGAGTTTGTTACTCGCGTGAATAACCCAATAACTTTTATAATACTACTTAATATAGATAAAATATTTGGTCCATGAATAAATCATCGAGGTTAAAATTGGTCAAAAGAAATTTGATCCTTTGATGATGTAACATCCGCTGAATGCTAGTTTTTTTACTTCATAATTTGGAGAATAGGTATTTCTCTAAATCGCGAAAGCACAAAATTTATAGAGGATGCACACCGCTTTAACATGTCTATAACTATGAACATATTGCAGAAATGTCATTAGTTTTAGTTACTTTTTATCGATTCATATCCCGTGTGACCTCAATGATTGGTTTAGGCATTCTATTTCGTATTGGCATATCACAGCTTTCTTGACAAATAACAAAATACGCCAGGCACTGTAAGTAGCGCCACAAAAAGATGAGGCCACGCACTCAGGCACCAAAAAGTCGAACCTAGAATTTGGAGATGAAAAGCCTCTGCCAAATATTAATACGGAAGATGTAACACTCTGCCACCAGGAGGTCGGTGTCAAAGTTCAAATATCTGTTTACCAACACAATAGAGGTCCACACCAAGATGGACTCGGAGCTGTTTTAGTCAAAATGAGCCAGGCGATATTTTAAGCCTATTTCCAAATACTTTGTTACTGGCCACAGAAAAACATCAAACAAATAGCACAGCTCAGTATCGATCAAAGCTGCCCGGCTGAGCTGTCATAAATCAAGCATTATATTTCTGAAAAATGTTTTCCGTCTGACCCAGGACCACAAACCCAGGTGAAATGTATCAGTAATACTAGAGGAATGCGGATAAAAACAACGATGATGAAGATGATAATAATACTCATAATAATTACAGTAATAATAATAATAATAATAATAATAATAATAATAATAATAATAATAATAATAATAATAATAATAATAATAATAATAATAATAATAATAATAATAATAATAATAATAATGATTAATAGATTTCTTTTTCGGTTCTAGAGGCGTATACAGCAAAACTAATCCAATTCTCAAATTTGACAGGAGATGTATTTCGCAAACAACACGCAAGAGAAAAAAAAATATCTAGACAATGATTAGAAATCTTCAAAGGCTTTATAAAAGGACAGATTTCAATACAATATCAATAATGGTTCATAAATTTACAATTCAGCACTGTTTTTCTAAAACGGTGATACATTGTACTTAAGGCTGAAGACAAAAAAACAACAACTTATATTTGAGCTAATCAAAGAGTCCAATACAAAACAAATGATTAAATTCCTTTTAAAATTCGTCTGCTTTACTTAACACTTCTAAGCAGTGAACAAATATTTATTAATTTGTGTGGTCTGGGTCAGCTCTCAACAAAGTGCGGGGTCACACATCTATGAAAAGCTCATTCCATAATCTCTACCTACGCCTACCTTCCATGTTCTCCTTTTACTCGTTTTTTATCTAAAATCTACCACAAAAACTCACCGAAAACTCTTCGAAACAAAGACCTCATCAATTTCCATCTGTAGATTTACAATAAATGTGACAGCTATCCAGATCACGTCCACGCTAATTGTAGATCCCAGTGACAATAGACATTGTCCCACGGGGTTCTCACCATTCCAGGCACTGCTGGACTTTGCCGAGGCCCAACAAGCGCAAAAGGAAATATTTGCGTAGACTGATGAGGCTCTGAAGGCGGAGGATATTCCCCGAGTAAACGATGCAACGTCACGGGGATTTAGAAAATCTAGATGTCGAGATGTTTGCTCCGTCGGATTTTTATTTTTATTATTATTATTTTTATTTTTTTGCGCTTTGCCACTAGATGAAGACAAAGACTATTTTTTGTGGAAGAATAAGAAGGGGAAACGAAAAGAAAAGAGTTCTTAAAGTTGAAACACATAGATCTCGGCGGCTAAAAATAAGTTTATACAAGTATGTAAATTATTCTTTTCCATATCTTTTTCTGATGCTCCATTCATGACATTATCTTCAAGCCTCAGTTTTCTAACGCCATGGGTTTGATGATGGTTGAATACAGGTCGAATTGATCATTATTAAGAGTTTGGTATAAAATACTGATGTTTTGAAATCTAAAGAGAAGCACGGTGGAATGTAAAATACCGACTATTTTCTGTCAACACTAAGCGAGCAAGCTAATTGGAAGATATTGATTTTGTTCTTCAAAACTCTTTAAAAGATACTGGCGGTGTTTTCCTTCTTCATACCTTGATTTCTTTCATCAAATTCAAACGATGAAAATTTAAATGTTCTAAGGTTGAACTAACTCATAGTCTAAAGGTAAAATTTATTCAGCTCTTAAAACTGCTCAAAGTGTATGTATAATTTGAGGTGTAAACCTTTAAAATGAAAAGATTCAAGTTCATTGGACAAATTTTTCAAAAATCAAAATACCATGATCTAGAAATAAAATAGAGAAACATTCAGAAAGAGCAGTGCTTAACGATATGGATAGCAAAATGTTACGTGAGATCGTTTGGTACTAGGAAAAAATATCACACATGGATACATATGTATGTTTGCAAATAATATGAACATACTTATTATGAAATCTATTCATTTAACTTCCCAAATAGAATTTTCAAGCAACAAGGTAGATAAGAAGTTTTAACGCATTTTGTATTTTCAAACTGTTTGCGATTTCATCTCAAACATTTCTTTTAATTCAAGTTCAAAATTATAAAATGTACTTTTCAACCATTATTTTTATTGGTAAGAAAATTCTTCGCTTCAGGGGATTACTGATGACTTTCATCATGAAATCAGAAAAAAAAAAGGTATAAAAAACGAAAAGAGAGAAGAGAGAAAGAGCGATTGGGTGATTTGGTGTGCGCGACAGAGCGAGAGAAAGAGAGAGAGAGAGAGAGAGAGAGAGAGAGAGAGAGAGAGAGAGAGAGAGAGAGAGAGAGAGAGAGAGAGAGGGAGAGAGAGGAAGAGATGGGGAAAAGAGAGAGAAAGAAAGAGAGAGAGAGAGAGGGGGGAGGGAGAGAAGGACAAAAAGAGAGAAAGAGAAAGAGAGAAAAAGAAAGAGAGACAGAGACAGAGAGAGACAGACAGACAGACAGAGACGGAGACAGAGACAGACAGATAGACAGACAGTCAGACAGACAGACAGACAGACAGACAGACAGACAGACAGACCGACAGACAGACCGACAGACAGAGAGAGAGACAGACAGACAGACAGTCAGACATACAAACAGATAGACAGACAGAAAGATAGAGAGACAGACAGACAGACCGATAGACAGACAAAGGAAGATACGAGGTGAGGGGAAAGAAAGAGAAAGAGAGAAATAAAGCGAAACAGACAGGTACAGTAAGAAAGCGCAGGCAGAGGAAGATCATAAACTTTTCTAAATTTGATATGCAGTTGTATGCCTTCATTATGAAAAAAGAATAATTTAAATAAGAAATTTTAAGCTAGAAATAACAAACTACTACAAAACTACTGAGCAAATATTTATTTTCTTAAGCAAAAACGTCTGAATGAAAAAAAATACAAGACGAAAACTTAAACCGTGTTTGTTTTTTCAGTTTGTTCTCCTCTTACCTTGGTGAAATAGCTGTTGGTTGGAAGTCTGAATAAAGGATGAAACACAAAATTGACCACAACCAAACGTAATCAAGTTTTCACAGCATCAACACTGCCTCAAAGCAATGCGCAATATTATTTTGAAATTTTTGATTAGCTCAATTTAGTATGGTAAAACCAAGAGACACACGTGCTGTTTTACGTGTTTTGTTTTGTTTTGTTTTGTTTTTTCGTAATGCGCAGAAAAATCAAGTTACGGACTTTCCTTGAATAAAATTATAGGGTCGTACCAAACTAGATTATTGAAAGCTTTTTTGAAGTTCTGAGCACACAGAATTGAAATCATTTTTCAATCTAAGGGTTAATTCGTAAGGTGTGTGCGGAATATGAAAAGTAAAAAAAAATCAATATGAATACCAGAGTTACTGATTGGAACAAATTATGCAAATATTTTCTATCCATCCAAAACTCCATGAATCAATCATACCACATAGTGTCATTTCTTGGAAAGCATCTATTTGTTTACTTCCCTAATTATAGGTCTGTTGAAGCATTCTTTATAACACTATGATAAGAACGAAAAGTGCCAGGCGAGAATTCATGGCAGTCTGTTTATTCGTGATATTGAGCATTTAAAAGATGCTATGGACCAATTTGAATGTCACGAAAGCTATTAATTATCTATATCTATATCATATCGATACTTACAAAAATCTGCTTTGTAATAAAGTAACCATAAACAAGAGGTTGGTAGCATTCAATGGATCATATCGAGGTTAAATATTCTCAAACATTTTCAGGTTAGATGAGGTTTAAATGTAGGATAAATTGAATACAAAGAATGGATAAGAGACAAAGCGTGAAAGTGGCTGGTCCTCTCCCTAGATCAATTCTGAAACCGTTAATAGGCTTCTCTTCTCTACTGCGGGCTGTTGGGCTCAGCCAACTCTGATGACGATTGTGTTCTATAACGAAGGAGGACAAGGATAAAGGATCAGATGGGCAATTCCTGGATTCTTCGGTCACACGAGTAAAGAAAGACGGAAAAAAGGAGAACAATTTAGAGAAAATAATCGAGAAGGGAGATAGAGTAACAGGGAAAAAAAATCACAATGAAAAAGAAATCAACGAAAAGGGGTGGAGGGGCAGAGGATAGGGAAACAATGAGAGATAGACAAGTCATGTAGATATTTTAATCTCGTTACCGAAAACTGAAAGCTAATGTAAAAAAGGAAAATCGTAGTCGAATATTATTATTTTGTACAACCTCCAAATGCAACAACAGCTTAAACCATTTAAAAAAAGGTTTTTTTTTCGCATAACTGACTATTTCTCATAACAAATACTCGACATAGATTTCAAAATACCGTGAAGCCCTACATGCAACGATCCACTTGTAAATCAGGTTTGTTAAGTATTAACTTACTTGTATGAAAAGAAATAACACTAAAGGATGTTCACACTCACTCTATCACCATATATCACCAGTTCGACTAAAATATGTTAAACACTTTCAATGTGTCGAGTATGCGCATTCGGAAAAAAACAAAACCAGTAGAAATAAAGCATTCCTCTATAGGGCTGTCGCGAATGGTAACCCGTATAAAGTGGCCACTCGGATGTAGCGAGCTTGCTTTACGGGTAAGTCAAGAAACTGGAACAGACAGCTAAACTCCAAAATCTGGTGCACAGATAAGCGCTTCAAACTTTGATTTATGAAACCTTGAAGTTTAGGCTAATTCTGCAACGATTTATGTTCAAAACACACATTTTGAATAAGTTTGATCTTACAAAAAAAATCAAAATTCCAGTTTAGGTCATTATCTTGCGTGACGCTAGAAATATTGATGTTCATGATCGGAATAATAAAAATGTTTGATTCCAAAATAAAGGAGGCGTATCTTAAAATAATTGGCAACACACTTCATCGTGGGGCTTTCAAAGTTGTCACGAAATACGTTTCTGCTCTACTTTTTGATTAAGTTTGTATTAATACGCTTTGCTCTCTGCAGATATCGCAGCAGTATCTCAGAGAGTTATATTCTAGTTACCATAACACACATTATATTTGCAAAACAATATTACAAAGAAGAATCGACGAAAGTATTGTTAGAGATATTCCGGGAATAGAGCACTCTCACTTACAATACTGTAAGTGCTGCATCGCGCCAGCTTCCGGAGTGAGAATTATGTCCCCTTTTCTCAGCCGCTGTGAGAGCTCCAGGCCTACGGGCTGTTAGCGAAGAGCCCACTTGTTGCTGTGCGAAACTGGCGCGGGTTGTGGCCCTTTGCGGCCTGTTAGCTAGACTCGAGGAGTGGGGGGGTTGGAACTAGGGTTCAGTGATGTGGGAGGGGGAAAAGGATAGAAGGATTAGGGAGGCAGAAATGATAGAGATAAACAAAGGGACGGACAAAATGAGCTACGATATATGTAGTCACATAGATTATAACATAATACAAGAAATAGAGAGAAAGGTAGATAGATAGATCATTAGATAGATAGAGAGCGAGGGGGAGAGAGAGAGAGAGAGAGAGAGAGAGAGAGAGAGAGAGAGAGAGAGAGAGAGAGAGAGAATAGCGAAGAAAGCAAGGAACATACAATTTAAGTAAAGAAGATGGGAGTTTTCATTAAAAAGTAAGAAAGGAGAAATTAAATTAGAAATGTATATATATATATATATATATATATATATATATATATATATGTATATACACACACACACACACACAAATAATAAAAAACAACAACAACCCCATAATTATGATTAAAGGAAATAATGTCAGGAAAAAGGACGTAGAAGGAGGGGATAGCATGGGTTAAAGAAACTTATGTCCCTAAGTAAGAGATAGCAAGAGAATATTTTAAAGAAACAAAAGAAGAACAAGTAAGGAAAAAAATTAGCCTGTAGTGGACTAAGATTGAGAGATAGAGAGACTGTCATAGATAGCAAAGAAAGGGGAACTATAATTTACAGCGAATTGTAGAGAGATAACAAGCAGAGGATGGATAGAGAGGTGTGAAAACTCTGCTGACGTATTTCAGTACGGACTAACTTTTCCCATACGCTGCGGCTCTACCCACACAATCAGGACAGCCATAGAACAGGCGGGTGGGAAATCGTTTGAAACAAGACAGTAAAGAAAATAATGAGTGCGGTTTGGGGCAACGGGAAAATACTGGAACTGTTAACACTAAGCCTAATGCAGCAAACATCTGAGTAGATATTGAATAAAGTGAAGGAGATCTACAATTTCTTTTCAATTGTTTTATGTTCTTTGCGCTTCTCGGGGATTTTCTGAGTGGTGAAAAAAAAAGGGAAGACGCATTATTTCTATATGAGTTTCAATCTTTCTCTGTAGATCAGGCTGTGGGTATCTATTACCAGGACGAACAATATTAAAGATAGATTGGATGAGAGAGTAATGTAGGTATGAGTTTCAGATTTTGGAAATCTGGCGATTAGGTTTGTAATGGTATTACCAGAAACTTTGGTCATGATAACGTTTGTGATAGAATATGATAATTATGATGTTGATTATGATGCCACACAGAATGATTACGATGAAGATGATACATATGATAATGATAAAGATGATTTTCTTTTCATAATGATTACTACAAGGTTAGCCGAAAAGAAGCAAACAACACTGTAAAGACCTATGTCGATGTTTGATGTCATGTCATGGCTAGAAGCAAGCAATTTTAAAACGACAAAGGAAATTAATACGCTTTTCATTGGTTTTTGACAGAGGAGATTTACTTAATTCAAAGCTAAAAATCAACATAAATTGTGTAGGCAAGAGGTGAAGGATGGCATCGTTTTCAATGGATGAGGAAAATATCCACAGATTATCACTAAATATATGTGGAGGCATTTACTTGATGGCTTTCTAAAAGATCAAAATGTCGATGAAAGTGTTTAAAGTCATTTTCAGGAAGGATTTTATTTACAGATATTTACTAAGAGGAATAGTTAAGGGTTTTGGTTGCTCCTTGTCTCTAGAGGCGTTTGCTTCAAGGCAACATCCACAGGAAATGCAGGAGGCATAAACAGACTGAATGGAATACAGGAGGCATAAACAGACTGAATGGAATACAGGAGGCACAAACAGACTGAATGGAATACAGGAGGCACAAACAGACTGAATGGAATACAGGAGGCACAAACAGACTGAATGGAATACAGGAGGCACAAACAGACTGAATGGAATACAGGAGGCACAAACAGACTGAATGGAATACAGGAGGCACAAACAGACTGAATGGAATACAGGAGGCACAAACAGACTGAATGGAATACAGGAGGCACAAACAGACTGAATGGAATACAGGAGGCACAGACAACAGGACTGAATGGAATACAGGAGGCACAGACTGAATGGAATACTGAATGGAATACAGGAGGCACAGACTGAATGGAATACAGGACACAGACTGAATGGAATACAGGAGGCACAGACTGAATGGAATACAGGAGGCACAAACAGACTGAATGGAATACAGGAGGCACAAACAGACTGAATGGAATACAGGAGGCATAAACAGACTGAATGGAATACAGGAGGCACAAACAGACTGAATGGAATACAGGAGGCACAAACAGACTGAATGGAATACAGGAGGCACAAACAGACAGGAGGCACAAACAGACTGAATGGAATACAGGAGGCACAAACAGACTGAATGGAATACAGGAGGCACAAACAGACTGAATGGAATACAGGAGGCACAAACAGACTGAATGGAATACAGGAGGCACAAACAGACTGAATGGAATACAGGAGGCACAAACAGACTGAATGGAATACAGGAGGCACAAACAGACTGAATGGAATACAGGAGGCACAAACAGACTGAATGGAATACAGGAGGCACAAACAGACTGAATGGAATACAGGAGGCACAAACAGACTGAATGGAATACAGGAGGCACAAACAGACTGAATGGAATACAGGAGGCACAAACAGACTGAATGGAATACAGGAGGCACAAACAGACTGAATGGAATACAGGAGGCATAAACAGACTGAATGGAATACAGGAGGCACAAACAGACTGAATGGAATACAGGAGGCACAAACAGACTGAATGGAATACAGGAGGCACAAACAGACTGAATGGAATACAGGAGGCACAAACAGACTGAATGGAATACAGGAGGCACAAACAGACTGAATGGAATACAGGAGGCACAAACAGACTGAATGGAATACAGGAGGCACAAACAGACTGAATGGAATACAGGAGGCACAAACAGACTGAATGGAATACAGGAGGCACAAACAGACTGAATGGAATACAGGAGGCACAAACAGACTGAATGGAATACAAGAGGCACAGACTGAATGGAATACAGGAGGCGAACATATTGCTCATTCCCGTGTCACGCAAAACTGACCATGGTCTGTTGAGTTTCGTCTCAGAACTACTATGAAACAGTTGAGTGAGGTGAGGCCCCGCTATAAGGCGACTAGGAAGCCTTGATTTTTAAAGAAATCGTAAAATTTATTTTGGACACGGACCACACAGTTTCACTCACTGGCCACAATTTTTTTCACGTAGCAGATTCAAGGCAACGTTGTGTTCATTATATAAAAAATTTAGCATAATAACAGGTTATTTCATCAAATAGACAATATGTTTTTTTTTTATCCAAATGTATAAGTTGTACAAAAGATGGAAAAAAAGTAAGAAAAAAACCCCAGTAAGTTGGTCGAAGTATTTTTTTCCACTTTCGTAAAACAATCAAAAGGGTCCCATAGGAACTCATTTTGCGTTGTACGAAATAAAAGTGCGGTCTATCTTTGAAGTTAAGAAAATGAATAAACATAAAGACTTAGGGGAAGATGTGTGGAACAAGAGAGCTATAGAGAAATAACTTCAGCACATTGATTTACAAATCAATAAAATGTCAAAGGCAGAGCTGTGCCCGAGTGAGGCTCATCATTATATCCCTCATCCTCTCCTCTGATTATAGAGATGGGCACCGCCAACTTATTTTATGGGACGGACGAAGCTTCCGCGCGGAGAAATAACATCCCCTGACGGCGTAGGAATACACCAGAAGCCGCCGCATCGGAGCGGGCAGCCGAGATTTCTATCTGTCAAATTAGTGTCCAACAAGCTTTAGTACGAGAGTGTTTTCACATAATGGGACAAGGAAAAACCAGATTTCAAGAATGAGGTATACGATCTAGAAGTAAAGCAAAATATTGATATATTTTGTTAGGCCTTACTCAATCGTTACTTTTTTTTAGTAAATATTTTGGTGTTTCCTTACTGAGCTGAAACTTAAAAAGACAGAAGTCGCACTTTTTGGTGGTTCTTTTTTCTCCATTTCCTCGCCTCTGTGTATTTCTTGATGACCTTCACCCCCGAGTGGGATGAGCTAGGTTAGGCCGATCTTAACGACTCATTTAGCTGTTAACATCACTGGCTACCTCGCCGGGGCGGGCCTTTATAGTTTGAGGGAGAGTGAGGAAGCGTGGAGGGAGGAACATGACAGAGATAAACAGAATGGGAGGAGGAGGGGAGGAAATCTCATGGTGAGACAACTCCATTTATTTTTAGGTCAAATTCATTTACATCCGTTGTTAAGGTCCAGTTCATAATGAGTGAAATGGGCAGGAGATTACAACAAATGAGGTTTTTTTTTTTTCGAACACAGCATCCCTCCATTCCACTTTGCATGGGTCTCAAGCTGTTTTAAATTCCATGTTGTCTGAAAGAGATCGAGCTAGCTTTGCTGGAAATTGAACAAGAAATTATGTAGTGTCCTAAACGTTGCTTTTAAAATTTCACAACTTTTGTCATCCACAAAGTCTAAATCATAAATCAAGGGCTTTGTATCCCTGGATTATTTTTAATCTACAAATAAGAAATCAATTTGATGAGAATCATGTAACCTTGACATCTTATTGCGTTGAAGATAAAACTTTGAACTCAAATCCCTAGTTTTAACAGACATTTGTTTTGTACGTCAGAAAATGAATTTGTTCCACACCCTTTTTTCCAATTTAACTCCAAGACATAAATATATATATATATATATATATATATATATATATCTATATATATATATATATATATATATATAGGACCAAGGCTCCGATCCTGTACAAGTTCAGGTAACTTAAGTCGAAAAAAAAGGGAAAACAACCTAGGTTTGAACACTTTGTAAAAACTGTTAAACATGGACTAAAGCAACCAGATCACTCGTAGATCTTTTCCACTTATTTCCATCTGTGTTAGTTGTATGATTATCTCATCGAGTCGCACTCTGTCAAATGCCTCTATGTAGTTAATAAAGCACAGATATGCCTCCTTTTACACTTCCAGAGCTCGTTAAAATATATTTCGAAGGATGTAGATAGCATTTTTTGTACCTTTTCTCTACAAAACGCCAAACTCTTCTTCTGATATTTCTGGTTTGATTCAGTTTCTGACTTCCATATTGATGGTACTTGAAAGTTTTTTGCTAACATGACACATAAGACTGATCGTCCTATGCAATTCACACTATGTTACCCCTGGTTTCCTAGACAATGCTAGATTTGGAGATGGCTGATCAAATCTGACCTGCGTCATAGATTTCGTAATGTTGTGATCTTATCAATTCCATAGTCTCCACGTAGTTCTAAGCGTTCCACTCATACACTGTATGGACATGTTGCTTTGCCTGATTCCATCTTTTTTATTGCTGCTTAGATCTCGCATTTCACGATGACGGTACAGCAAAATTGCGCCTCATTATATCATAATTCTTCCTGTAGTTTTCAAAAAGTTCACGTATGTGCTCTGCCTATCTGTCTATGCCTTTTTTTTTATTTTTTCCACAATGATATCGCCTTTTATCGACTGAAGGCATCCTGTGGATTTGCAGGTTTTCTCTTCCAAGATCTCAACAATATTTCTGAACATGGTCTTCTCAGTATAAATCGGTATTTCTGCACTTATCATTGATCCACTTGTCACTGCCTTCATCACATTATTTTTCTGACTTATGTCAGGTTTTGTATTTTTCCCACAATAACCACTCTGCTCTCGTTTTTTTTTTCTTCTTGAATCGAATACTATGAACTTCCGTGATGTTATCTTCCATGCGCCTTGCTGTCTGACTTCGCTGATTTCTGGAATATTAATTTTCACCCTTTGCATTTCTCGTTTGGTGTTGTCCTTGATACGGATTGTCATGTGTCGCACGAGACACCCGGTCGCTACCAAGCGTCTGCACGCAAAATGAAATTAAAACCAATAGACACATGGAATGTTAGAACTATGCTACAATAAGGATCATCTCAAATTCTTTGGTACACTAATGTCAGACGATGGACCTAGCAACACTGTAATTGCATCATTTACAGCGCTAGGAAAAAAATGAGCGTCCGAAGAATGAAATCAATATAAACAAATAAATAAATCTCCATCAATACAAGCAGAGGAGCCCTGCAGTGCTATAATGAACTTACCCTGATGTATGGATGGGAGACTGACATAATTTTAAAATAGGTACAAAAGAAACTGGAGGCAATAGAAATATGGTTTCTTCGGAGAATGTTACGAATCTCATGGACTGCAAAGAAATCAAAGGAAACAATGTTACGAGAAGACGACACAAATAGAATACGTGCACGCTAGGCAACCTTATTCTGCCATGTGATGACAAGAGAGGATCTAACACTCTTGTGGTATTGGAATGATCTGCCATGTGATGACAAGAGAGGATCTAACACTCTTGTGGTATTGGAATGTTCTGCCATGTGATGACAAGAGAGGATCTAGCACTCTTGTGGTATTGGAATGTTCTGCCATGTGATGACAAGAGAGGATCTAGCACTCTTGTGGTATTGGAATGTTCTGCCATGTGATGACAAGAGAGGATCTAACACTCTTGTGGTATTGGAATGTTCTGCCATGTAATGACAAGAGAGGATCTAGCACTCTTGTGGTATTGGAATGTTCTGCCATGTAATGACAAGAGAGGATCTAGCACTCTTGTGGTATTGGAATGTTCTGCCATGTGATGACAAGAGAGGATCTAGCACTCTTGTGGTATTGGAATGTTCTGCCATGTGATGACAAGAGAGGATCTAGCACTCTTGTGGTATTGGAATGTTCTGCCATGTGATGACAAGAGAGGATCTAGCACTCTTGTGGTATTGGAATGTTCTGCCATGTGATGACAAGAGAGGATCTAGCACTCTTGTGGTATTGGAATGTTCTGCCATGTGATGACAAGAGAGGATCTAGCACTCTTGTGGTATTGGAATGTTCTGCCATGTGATGACAAGAGAGGATCTAGCACTCTTGTGGTATTGGAATGTTCTGCCATGTGATGACAAGAGAGGATCTAGCACTCTTGTGGTACTGGAATGTTCTGCCATGTGATGACAAGAGAGGATCTAGCACTTTTGTGGTATTGGAATGTTCTGCCATGTGATGACAAGAGAGGATCTAGCACTCTTGTGGTATTGGAATGATCGAAGGGAAACGCAACAGGGGAACACTGAGAAATAAGATGTTGGACGGATTAACGAAGTGGCTAAATGTAGGACGAGTGACTTATGCTGCAAAAAAGCAACGAGGGATCATGATGGCGCATATTAAAGTGGAGACACTTGATTGATAGCATTTGATAGCATAGAGATAATATAACTCAAAGTTTTAGGTTTATAGCTTTGGAGAAACAAAGTTCATTGGAACCGAAAATAAAATTAATTGAATGATATAGTAGAATGTAAATGATACAGCCAGCATTAAAAGTAGATATAACGTCCAGATAGAACAGAAAGAACGAAAGCGAAATTTAAGTAATGAAAAATGAAAATGGTTTACTCAAAAAGTGCGGTATTTTCTTACACGAATATTCAGTGAAAGAAGTCTATTTGCAGGGGCATTTCATAGCTCCAACAAATTTAATAAACGGAGATTAATAATTCTTATTTCATTCAATTTTTGCAGGATTTCATTTGTACTTAGGATTTGTAGATTCAAAACTAAATGAGATATAGATATTCATTACAATGCATGTTGAATTTACATTTAATTTTGGATTAAAAACCGTAAAGGAATACAGGTTTAAATTTTTTATTTATTTCTTTTCACGATCATTAACGATTACACCATTTGCCTTTTTCCCCATTAAAAATTTAAAAGTCATTATAATGCTGGTATATAGACAAAATTAAAACCATTGTTTTTGTTTCTATACTATTATTGCTTCACTAGAATGTATTTTGTTTTCCAAAGCAAAGAAGGCGTGGCGAATTTTGTTTTCGACAATGTTTAATATCAAGCCAAATAATGCAAAAAAAGCAATCTATATATATATATATATAATTGTATAAAACAAAAGAAAAAACAAACAAACAAACAAAATCTGTAATCAAACTAACCATTTATCAAAACTATTTTTGCTACATTCCACCTACTAAAACTAGATTTATGTCCTATAAAGTCTGAATTTGAGAACTTCTCAAAAGAGATTAATCAAGTTGTAAGGAGTTCAGATATCCCTGGGTCTAGACTGGATTACATCGGTTGGATCTATGTCTCCTGACACTCAAAGCGGTTGTAAACAAGGTTTATCTACCGCTGTAGGTTTTAAGTCAGCCCGTCATGTCTAGATCTATTGCAAATTTGTTTGTTTGGAAACCATCTCTGTCTAATACTAGAGATCAGCTTGGCTGGTAAGTTCATCTAGTAAGGTAATCTTTGAATGTCAAAAGCTGTAATGAGTTAATATTTCAACTGATAAGTTGTTTGTTTGTACTGAATAACTGATGATAGTTATGGCGCACGTGGGGCAAATATACAGATACACGAGGCTAGAAACATTTAGACAGCGATGATTGATGGAGAAGTGGACATTATGGTGACAGTTGAGCAAGAGAAAAATGTTTCCTAAATCCCTAAAGATGACTGCCACTTATGATTTTAATGTTCTAAGTTTTCAACATTATGAAAAGTATACAATGCATTTGTTATTTGCTTAATAATGTGTCTCTATCGGAAAAAAAAACAACCCTTTTTGGGAACAGTTTATGATTTTTTTTTTAAATAGCTTTTTGAAACAATCCAAAGTTGCTTATTTTTAATTAGTTTGCTTTCTGTTTCCCTTTTTATGACCAACAAGTTTTTTTTAGATCGAAAAAAACTGCTTGATTCGCAAGGAAATATTTGATGGATCATAGTTGATCTAACTTTACTGAAGCAAATAAGAATTATAGTATTATTCATGATATTTTTGACTGACAAACCGATGACTATCCAAACACACTGCGATTAATGCCAAAACCTGACAGATCCTAGGTTTCTTTATGTTATTCGTCCTATTGTCAGTTTATTTACATAAAGTACCGATTAATATCTAACAAAGCCAAAATTGAATAAGGGCTTTAGATAAATATTATTTTACATCGCTTAACATCATTCTTCGCGTCCCACAATTATGTGCCAGATTTTCCCAAATCAATAACCCTTTTTTTAGACACCCGCTTCCTTCTGGATCATTGGATCACCTGCAGCTATACTCTTAGTTTTGTGATTTTGATGCTCACATTGGATAGAACTGATATAGACATACTAATTGTACACGGTGCGGTATTCCTGCAATATCGAGATATATTGGGGAAAAAACATAGTATGAAATTTAAAATGTGATGAAAAATCTCTTTGAAAAATATAAAATATCCAAAGATGAATTCGTATGAAAGCAGGAGACAATCAAACGTAATAATGTATGTTAGCTTGTGTCTCAGTCATCCTGATCAACTAACACTAACTTCAGTCAACCTCTTCTCACAGAAGGAGACGGACGTATTTGGGATCTTCGAGGACAAGACTTTATAAAGTCTTTTTGAGAGCTTGCAATAAAAGTTTCTTAAAAATTCTTCATACACATTTTACTATAAGATAAATTCGACTGCACTGCTGACAGTAAGGGAGTGAAAGCCAATGGGAACGGATTCTTGGATTGATAGAATAATAGCTGGTAATGGATGGTCCATGTCTGGAAGATAGGGCTGGAGATAATATCTGTCATACGGCTGGTCCAGGGAGCGCGACTATCGGCTGGTCCAGGGAGCGCGACTATAGGCTGGTCCAGGGAGCGATACTATCGGCTGGTCCAGGGAGCGCGACTATCTGCTGGTCCAGGGAGCGCGACTATCGGCTGGTCCAGGGAGCGCGACTATCTGCTGGTCCAGGGAGCGCGACTGTCGGCTGGTCCAGGGAGCGCGACTGTCGGCTGGTCCAGGGAGCGCGACTATCGGCTGGTCCAGGAAGCGCGACTCTCTGCTGGTCCAGGGAGCGCGACTATCGGCTGGTCCAGGGAGCGCGACTATCGGCTGGTCCAGGGAGCGCGACTATCGGCTGGTCCAGGGAGCGCGACTATCGGCTGGTCCAGGGAGCGCGACTATCGGCTGGTCCAGGGAGCGCGACTATCGGCTGGTCCAGGGAGCGCGACTATCGGCTGGTCCAGGGAGCGCGACTATCGGCTGGTCCAGGGAGCGCGACTATCGGCTGGTCCAGGGAGCGCGACTATCGGCTGGTCCAGGGAGCGCGACTATCGGCTGGTCCAGGAGCGAGACTATCTGCTGGTCCAGGGAGCGCGACTATCGGCTGGTCCAGGGAGCGCGACTGTCGGCTGGTAAGGACTGGCTGGTCAGCGCGACTATCGGCTGGTCCAGGGAGCGCGACTGTCGGCTGGTCCAGGGAGCGCGACTATCGGCTGGTCCAGGGAGCGCGACTGTCGGCTGGTCCAGGGAGCGCGACTGTCGGCTGGTCCAGGGAGCGCGACTATCGGCTGGTCCAGGGAGCGCGACTATCTGCTGGTCCAGGGAGCGCGACTATCGGCTGGTCCAGGGAGCGCGACTATCTGCTGGTCCAGGGAGCGCGACTATCGGCTGGTCCAGGGAGCGCGACTATCGGCTGGTCCAGGGAGCGCGACTATCTGCTGGTCCAGGGAGCGCGACTGTCGGCTGGTCCAGGGAGCGCGACTGTCGGCTGGTCCAGGGAGCGCGACTATCTGCTGGTCCAGGGAGCGCGACTATCTGCTGGTCCAGGGAGCGCGACTATCGGCTGGGTCATGGTAGTTCGGCGGAACAGCGTCGAATCTTTTACTCTGATGTGCTCTGTGCATTGGTGATGTCGCTGTAATTGCAAATTGATGATTGTCTTCATTGGATCGCGACTTAGGATTGTTGATTCTTTTTTCTAATTTTGTCTTCCTCATTCTCTCTCAGTCAGTCTCTCTCTCTCTCTCTCTCTCTCTCTCTCTCTCTCTCTCTCTCTCTCTCTCTCTCTCTCTCTCTCTCTCTCTCTTCCTCTCTCTCTCCCTCACACTCTGTCTCTGACCTTGAAGTTTTGAAAGATCCGAAGTTTTATTTCTTTCCATCTTACATATTATATGATTATGCTGTGAGGTGTTACAACACAAGGAAAACAAGGGACCATGAGGGTAAGCGCCCGTTAGAGTTCCTCCTCAGGTAAGTTAAAATCCTCATTGATTACACCAAGAATTTTTGTGCAGACGACAAATTTACCGGCAGTCCAATAGAAAGGCTGATAGAAAATATTACAGACCTATTACATTTGTTTCCGTACCACGTTTTCCGATCATTATTTTCTGAAGGAATGTATCAGACAAATGGAGAAAGAAAGGCTTTGAATTGATGATGGTTAAGACTTATTATATGAAAGACAAGAAACGTTAAATTTGAAAGGATTCTTAAGTAAACAAGTATGAAGGTGAAAGGGATCTCGTGATCATCACTGTTTATGGCGAAATATAATTACTTGCATGATTTTTTTGTAGATAAATTAATCAATATAAATATGAAGTGAGATTTTACAAAGAGACGCTTGAACTGCTTTGCAGGTTTTCATTCAAAATTGAGTTTAAAATCCCAAGGTAAAGTTACGCAGCTGGATTTGACTGACCACCTATTGTGCACAGCGTCCCAGTGAGACGAATTAGTGACAGGTTGTTCGGTAAGTTTTACAAGGCCAGTTTATCTAAAATATCTTTTTTATTTAGACGTTGTTCTTTATCGAAACCAAGGATATGGTTGGATAAACAATATCCGACTTGGATCTTAATATTGCTATATCCATGCTCTAGCACCTGAGCTAAGCCTGGAAAAACCCCATGTACATAAATTTTATTGTCCTCTTCCTTTCTCCTATGCATCTATGGAATCGTTTATTATCTGGATATTCTGAGAGCCAATTCTGGGACTTGGGAATATTATTTTGATCACAGAGGCGTCTCAGGTGACCAGAGCTCTAATCTTGACTGACAGTGAAGTGACCTCGAGTGACTCTAGCCACGGACAAATTGACAGAGCGGTGCAGCATTTGAAATCAGATTAACCGTGACCCTTATCGCGTGACCCTTATGTGAGAATCTATTAAGTCTTTAAAACAGATGGGATTTGATACGGCGGTGCAGTTCTGTTAGCATGACAAAATAAAATATGAAGAAATCGGATGCCCTTTGAAAGGAAAGCAGCTACATCCAGCACATTGCCATTCACGCCTTATTCGCTGCCTAAATCTATTAAAATGAAACTCGTGTCCGTATTGCCATCGATTTGCCTCTTTGATTAATTAATTATGACGACTTTAATTTAAAACAAGCCATTAGGGATTTAGATAAGAATGAAATTTGACACAAGTAGACAGCTCGATCATTCGATGGGAATAAGATTATGAATTATGTGGTTTAGAATGCGGCAATGGGTTCTAAGCCACAGCCATTCTGTAATAAAAGCGTTTAGAGGATAAGGTTTTCAAATGGCCATACCTTCATATATATTTTATAATCTTAGTTTTTAGCGCAGAGGATTTATACATTTAAAGAATAAACTGTTTAATATGACCACTGCACACCAAGAGATTGGACGGACGAAAAAAAAAGTTTTCCCTCGTACTATGGCACATGGCGAGAGGTTCACATGTAGTCTTATCGTCCCATCATAACGTTCCACGGCAAGCAGCTTTGCTTTATAGGCTTCAAGAGTCCCTTGCTATGGGTTATGTAGCTATTCTTTCTCTTTGTATGTATGTCTATTAAATTGCGTCAGTTGGAAATGAAGCGTAATACTGTGTATGTTTTCTATTTTTTCCTATTTTAAGGCCTCAGTGTACGTTATTGTTAATAGTTTCAAATTTTCTAATTTCTTTCACCTCAAGGTTTTTCAGTCACTACTACTACTACTACTACTACTACTACTACTACTACTACTACTACTACTACTACTACTACTACTACTACTACTACTACTACTACTACTACTACTACTACTACTACTACTACTACTACTACTACTACTACTACTACTACTACTACTACTACTACTACTACTACTACTACTACAACTACTACGTCTACTATTACTACTACCAATATTACCACTGTTCCTGCTACTCCCATTATTCATGCTGCTTCTGCTGCTCTTTGCGATTTGTGTCTTTTTCTCTGTGCCAATCACTCATTATCCCATTGTCTGTTAAGCTTTGTTAGTTTTGTCTGCATAGCAACAGTAGCTGAACCCAGTCTAATTACAGCTGTCAACCAAGGATGTGAGGCACTCAATCAGAATAAAGAAAAATAACACGAGCTCGGGCATTGATTTTCTGACAGCTTCGTCAGAAACATAATATTATCATACTTGCTATGAAAACACGATTAGAGAAGGTCGTGTTAGAGGGGATCTAGAGGGGATCACAGAAAAGAAATGAGAGAATTGGATATTGACGGGACAAAAAGGAAATGAAAAATGAAGAGATTAGGATGGAACCACTTTTATAAAATATTATTGCATTTCTAAAAAAAAATAATAGATAGGAGTAGTAGAGGAAAAACAGTGGGAGCGACATATCTACAGATAGAATATTGCAGGAAACTGTTTTGACTTCAAATAATATTTTCCTTCAATTGATATTATTGTTAGACTTAGAGAAGAAATCTCCTAGTATGGTAATATCATGATTGTCTTTGTAGCAAAGGACTTAACGCATCGCCGCTGAGTCAGTCCGTCAAATGTTCCACCATATTTGTGTGGTGTAAGAAAATCTTATTATGAAGGTGAAATTTCATTAAAAAAGAAATATATTGTATTTTTTTGTCAATGAACCTGAGGACATAATTATTTTCACTGAACAAAAGGACACACGGAGTTTTGTTTCCATTCGTATATGAATTTTGGTAATTTAGAGGTAAATCGAAAAAGAGGACAAAATAATCAAATAAAAAACAAAATTACCTAGACAATATATCTGCACTAAAGCCCTCAGGAAACAAAGATATAATGTTCTATAAAATTCGAGGTTTTGTAGTGCTCAAATAACAACAATCATTGCGACCGAAAATAGAGGTTGGTAAGTTATTAAAAGAATAAAGAAAAAACAAACATGTTGAGGCAAATAACATAAAAAGAACGAAATAAAAAATAATTTACAAATACGATGAGACAAAGAGTAATACTTTTTCATACATACATGTTTTGAAAAAGATGCCTCGGTGGAGATTTTTTAAACCTTTACGGATTCAAAGACTTTTCAAAGGATAAATCATATTTTAATTTGAGACTCACAGATCTATTTTCCTCTTATCTGAAAGATTTTGAGTCCATTCCGTTTGTCCAAAGAAATATAGATCGAAACTAAAAATGAATGTCAATGCTTGGTGGTGCGATGAAATTATTATCGATAAAACGATCAAGATATTGGATAATAAATTCAAGTTTTTTATTCCTTTGTCAAATAGTTTGAAAAAATGTATAATATTTCACGTTTTTTTTTCATTACAAATTTATCATGAGTAACTATATGGCTAATGTATATATGAATAAACCGAAAAACGTTTTTTTTTTTTTTCCATGTTTTTGCTTGAATACATCTTTTAATTCAATAAAAGAAAGGTGAATTGTTTTGGACAGGCTTTATTATCAAGCAAAAACTTAAACCAAATTGCCATTAATCAAACCGATTGTGCTAGATCCAATCTGCTTAGACTGACTTCATTTCTTATCAAGTCTGAAATTGAGAACGTCCTAAAGGTGATTTATCATCATCGGTTGAAAATTAAAATAAATATTATGATAGCCGCGATGTTGTAAACAAGATAAATTTACCGATCTCCATTTTCTCAATTTCGAAAGATTTTCTTTAGTTTCATGTCTAAAATATAACACTTTCTGGAAAAAAAATTTTATAGCATGTTATTATTTCTTTTTGCGTCAATGAAAAAGAAAAAAAAAATATTGACAATAGTATTGTAGGTAGTCGATAGTATTTTAGTTTCATATTGGTATTACTGTTTCTCCTTTTTCTGCCAAGCGAATCTATACTTGATAAATCTAAATATAAATATACAAAAAAACCCAACTCTTTTACAAAATATTTCAGCGCTGCTAGTTCGATTCTATCCCACTTCACGGAACGGTAGATGAGATCAAGACCGTTTGATATATCTGACTCACCACCGACAAGTCCAACTCAGGCTACGACATTTGAAAAATCTTGCGCAAGTCAGAGATTATGTAATCTTGTGATTTAATCTTGTAAAAACAGAACTAATAGTAAAGTTAAAATGATGAAGCCAAAACGTGGGAAAGTGTTCCATAACTATGTCTAGTTTTTGTCGATTTCTCTATTTCGTCCCAAATTTATTTAAAATATATGCTAGATCTTCTCTAAACCTTAGATTTTTCTCTTTCACCCATGCGCGCCCTCTTGGATTCTCAGATACTATTCAGCTGTTATATTACAGGTTGGGTTTTGGTTTTCTCATTCGACAGAACTAAAATTGCAACACTAAATTATACGGTGCTGTAATCATTTTATTTTTAGACATATTGGAAAATTAGGCGTAGACCAAAAGTTATTGACTGCTTGTAGTTAACTTAATATTCTTCGAGAAAAGGAAAAAGCTTTAAAAATTTGATAAACAAGATCAAGAGATTTATTCGTTTGGAAGAACAAGAGAATCAAAACTTTATGCTTTTGGTAGCTTGTATCGTATTCATCTTGAGCACCTCACATTTACTTCAGACATGATCATCTTGTAGGTAGAGGCGGACGTATTTGATAACTACCAGAGACACATTCTGTGACTTAATTCTACAGGGCTCTATTTGAATTTCGTGAAAGTACTTCTTAGACAACGTTCTTTCTTTTTAAGGATTTCAGCTATAATTTTGCTGGGAACAAGAGATTGAAAACGAATCGAATTGGAGTCTTGGATTGATAGAAAAATAGCTGGTGATAGATGGACAAAATAACACAAGATGGGTTCCATGTCTGCAAGATAGGGCTGGAGATTATATCTGTCATACGGCTGGTCCAGGAAGCGCAATTATCGTCTGGCAGTTCGACGGAACAGCATTCGAATCTTTTCATCTGTTCTGTGCATTATCACTGTTGCTGCATATTCATAATTGTTACCAGAACTCTTGTTTCTATCTTACTGCTTCGCTTTTTAATATGTCCTCCTGATTCACTCTTCCTTTATTCCTTCCTCTCTCCTTTACTCATCGACTTCTGCATATGTCTCTTCCCTCCATCTCCCGGAGAATTTAAAAGATCCGAAACAGTTTTATTTCCATCTATCTTCATTTGGCGATCATGTTGAGCACACTCTTACAAGACGAGGAAATCAAACGACCATGGCTGTGTTGATGGTTCAGTAAACTCGTCCAAGACCTGATGTCAACTTGTCTCTGCGTCAGGTCGGCTTCACGGTAGTAAGCGACAACTGGCTGCCATTAGAAACCAAATGTTTGCAATAACAATTTGTATTTACTGCTTATATCAATAAGACAATCCTGCTCTCAGTTGAGATTATATCAGGTGGTCCATGTTTATAACTTTATGAAAAAAAGGGGTGAGATTCAATGCGCCACAGTTAATACTTTGGCTACCACTTTTCCTATCGCAAAATAAAAATAATTAAGTATTCAACTTCCCTTTAGTAGACATGCATCTAAGTCGAGCACATTAAGCTTGAGTCGACATTAAGCCTGGTTTCGTTTGCATTTTGGTGATTTTTATCTAAATGAATCACTTCAAAGTTTAACTAGTTAATCACTCAAAAATCGACATAATTAGGCACTACCGTTATTCGATATTGATTTGATTAAAATTTGTCTGGTACTTAAAAATATCCAAAACGCCAACAAAAAATTAGCTCTATACAGGAAGAGCTATAAGTTGGTGGATTTCTTTATTGTTCGTGGTTTTTTTCAATATGAATACTTTCAAATTCATTTAAATTTTCGACCCCTGTCTTTACCATAGCTGCTTTTTTATAGGTTGCGTACGAACCATGAAAAAAATACAACCTAAAACGTGTAATTATTTTTTCTTTCATTGCTATTTCTTTCTTTCTTATGATTGTAAAAAATTTCTTCTTCTTCTTCTTCTTCTTCTTCTTCTTCTTCTTCTTCTTCTTCTTCTTCTTCTTCTTCTTCTTCTTCTTCTTCTTCTTCTTCTTCTTCTTCTTCTTCTTCTTCTTCTTCTTCTTCTTCTTCTTCTTCTTCTTCTTCTTCTTCTTCTTCTTCATCTTCATCATCCTCATCATCTTCTTCTTCTTGTTCTTCTTGTTCTTCTTGTTCTTGTTCTTGTTCTTGCTCTTGTTTTTGTTTTTGTTCTTGTTCTTGTTGTTGTTCTTCTTCTTCTTGAAGATTTCTCTGGCAGTATTTCGTTTTATTTTTAACTTTCAGAGCAATGCTTCTTCCTTTCCTTAGTCTTTCTTTTTACTCGTTATCCTTTTGTTTCATTCAATATTATATCCCAAAGTACATCTAGACGACTTGAAGAAAAACGAACATTTTTTTTATTTCCCTTTTAGGAAGCAGCTGCGTATACTCTCTGCTTACCGTTTCAAAGCTTTGGTCGGAAATTGCTGGGCACGCCAGCCGCGGGGCTTGATGGAAAGCTTTTGCATGTTTCAAAATCTTACTTAAGGCGAGAGCTATCAGGGGCAAAATCTGTGGAAATCCAGGCGATTTAGAGGCGCGTAATGGGTTTAGAATGATGGTCGAATCGGAATGAATCTAATCTTTTGTTGCGTACGTTTAGACAGAATGAAAAATTGATGATAATAATTTAGCTGTTGTTGGGTATTTCACCCTGATTTCTAAAGAAGTGTAGTAAACAATGGTAAGGTATGTCAATTCTGAAATTAAGTCTTGATGATAAAAGATCATTAAGTCAAAAGTACTATGAGAAATAATTATTACACAAAAAAAATTCAAGAAAGAACGACAAGGTTTTTTTTTTAAATATCAGTGTTTTATTGATAACTGCACACCTTTACAATTGAAAAAAGAAAAAGTTCTAAGTAGAATTATAGAAAGTGTAGTAAAAGGAGTGGACTAAAATCAACAATAGAATCTTGAGGAATATGGCATGTTTTCATTTTAAAAAAATCAAATAGACGTCTAGTAAATAGAAAAGAACAAAAGGCAAAAATTAGAACCAAATAGATAAATTCTTTTCAGAAAAAATGCGAATCAAAAAACGCACAAAAAGCTCAGTTAAATATGAAAATCCAAAAATGATTTTTATGTGCAACTAAACCTACTTTGATCCGCTAACTACATATTTACAAAATGTCCGTGCCCCCACTTTCTACGAAAAATAAAAAAAAAATAAAATCCTCTTTTAAAACTCAAAATAAAATGTTGTTATTGTTATCGTTGTCCTAGATGTTTGTGCGTCCAATGGCAAGTGTGGGTGTTTTACGGATTCAATGGTTGTCTTTGGTGCGATTTGGGCTTTCCCAATCAAGATTGCATGTCACTCTGGGAGGCTATGTAAATAACTTCGCCTTGAAACTCTCTTTTTAGGGAGCAAAGTGGCGTATTGGTATAAGCTTTGCTCTCTTTGAGTGGCAAGGTGATGGGTGCCGAAGCATTCTATAAATCCATGGTTCGAATCCCATAGTTGCAAGCATTTTTCGGTTATTTCCACTTAACCTAGACCTAACTACTGCTGAGTACTACCGAAAACCTTTAGCTCGTATAACTGATTAAATCGACTAATCGGTCTTGTTCAAAATGAATTTTATCCATCGTTGCGAGAATTACAAAAGAAAAAATGGGAAAAAACGTTCAAACTTTATGATTCTAAATTGAAGCTGAGCAGGCTGCTGACAAGATAAGGCTAGTTTTGGTTCAAACAATTACGATCAATTTATTGTTTTCTACAACGAAAATATCCGTAAACATTTCTTTTATCCTCAATCATGGAACAGGTCTGATATCTCAGTTCAATCCGTAAACCCTAATACGATAGAAAAAAAATCCAAAATAGAAACGCCAAGTCTCCGTGCACTCACCCCATCCCTTACACATCTCTCTATTCAGTGAGCAGACAGACCCCCATTTCCTGGCCCCAGCCACCCATTCATTCTGGGCTGTGGCGAGAGCTCTGTGTCTAGCCCAGAAAAGCCGACGTCCGTCCTAGACGTTTTACTCCTCCAATTTAAAGAAAAGCTCTTGACTGAAGGGCTCTAGCATTGGGATTCAACTTTTAAGATCCAGAAGGCTTTCTGGGCATTTGTTAAGAGACGTGGAGTTAACATTGAATTTTATCGAAGATGAAATCTGATTTCTCCCCTTTCCCCTTCAGGTCATTTTCCTTAGTCTTGACGGTCACTTTAAAAAAAAACCAACATATTTTCTTTTTATAAAATATCTGAATAAAATTTCTAGTCTAAGTTCATAGTCCACTCAACTTTTTATTTCCCTTTTTCAAATTCTGAAATGTGAACTCATTCTCAATTAGTTTTGTTCTCTTAAGGACATTAGGGGAAACACGTTTTAATATTGAAAAAATTGCATACGGAAATATCGAAAGAAAATGAAACCATGTTAATACAAAATATCACACGCACAACTTAAATTCTTTTATTACATTTAAAGCAAATTAGCAAACCAAGAAGACGCCTATGTTGAAGCAATCTTTTTTAATAATAACAAATTTATAAAAGCTATTCGTTTAAGAGCTTAAAAGTGTACAGAACCTTGATAAGTTTAAGTTCTTCTCATATTTGTCACCAAAAAGACATTCTCTCTGGAATAGAAAAATAACAGCAAAATAAATAAAGTAAATGTGGATATTTCTCTTCACTCTGCTCACATTTAGTACATCTCTACCGAGACCATCACTGTGAAGCCGATGTGCTGATGATTTAATACACTGCAGTTGCAATGCTTTGTGCAACTCGATTTGGTGAGAATGTGGTTTACTCTAAAAAAAAAAACAAAAAAAAAAACAATAAAAGAACATTCAAACCATCTCTCTATTGAAGCCCATCAAGAATAGTAAAAAAGAACATATCTATGTTCACAGAAGCGAAATAACAGCCACTTATTATTTCTCCAAAACACTCTATCCGCCTGGAGAAAAGAAGTTGTTGGATATTGTAACTGAGGCTACACATAACGATTCTAAAGTGATATGCATGAACATCTATGTTTACTATCGTTTGTGATCCGTGTAATGACTTGAAGAAGTTCACTCGTTCTTAAGATAAAAGCGTGCACATCTTCAAACCATTCCACGTAACACGGCTAATTGGTATTTTTGGATTTAGATTAAATCAAACTTGATTTGGTCAAGGTAGATACAGACTTTTGTGAGGGCTCTGCTTGATCCATAAGGAAAAAAAACAACTGTTTCTGTCTTTCTATGCTTGTTCTTTCTAGATCTAGAAACTCATTTACAAAATTTTGTTTTCAATTTTCTTCCCGCTCAGCTGTGTATTTGCTTCAACCAAAACATCAATGTAGAGCTTGAAGAAATGACAACCTGTCGGCTTATTTACGTATGAAGGTATGGTCAGACAAAGATATTTAAAATTCGGAAAAACTGGTCTATACAAGACAATGCAAAAAAATGCAACCCAAAAGACAATGATAACAAGTAGTTCCAGGCACGCCAAGATACTGCATAACCTCAACACTTGAATACAATTTTTATAGCTTTTTTTATAAACAAATATTTAGCGCCTCAATTGAGAGTCTCATACTGTCAATTTCAACTTTCTCAATATTCAGAATGGGCGGGATATCACATTGTAGAAAGCAAAACAAAATGTGATGACATAACAAGTTTTATTGCGCTACCTTGTACTGCGGTAAGTATTACATGATAACCAATCCAAATTGGTAACGGTTTATCACATCCCATTCTTTTTCTCAAGTAATTTAAACCTCAATTATAATATTTAGCTTTCCAATGTTCAAACATTTAAGAGTTGGGAAATTAAATAAGGGATTGTAATGATTAAACGCATAGACTCAAAATGAAGCAAGATAAAATAGGAAAAGAAATACAATAATTTGTTAAAATTTTGAAGAAATATTATGACTGTGTATGTGCGTGTACCTCCAAGATGGCTGTTAACCTTTTGTCTGTTTAAGTGAAAAGAAAAGTATTGGAAAATGATCGAAAATTGCAATATTATTAAATTCATTTTAAAACAATAGAATATTATAGGGAACGTTTCAAAACAAACGTATGCCAGCCCGTCTACCTGTCTGTCTTTCCCTTTCTTAGTATGTGAATGTGTTTGTTTTTCCGTCTCTCTCTTTCTGTATAACTATATTTTGAATATTACTATTCCATTACTTTTAATTTTCTTTCTATCTTTTAGTTTTCCACTCAAGTTTTTTTTTTTTTCCCACTTGTACGCACTTTTACCACTTTTTTCTTTTTCAACCCTCTTCCCCACCATTTTATATATTCTTTGTTCCCAATTCATTTCCTTTCTCGACTTCTTAATTTCTTTTCCTTTTCTTTTCGCCCACGCCTTCTTCCCAGCTGTCATCTTCGATTTCTTCTCTGTTATGTGTTGTGTCGCCTTTTTCGTTCCGACTATATTAAAACCCATTAAAACGAACGAAACATCATTTTGCCTTAAAGATACAGAGACCTGCAGTCAGTTCAATGCTCTGTAATTCTCATCTTCTCGTCTTTTCTCTACTAAGTATAATGTTGCTGGAACATACAATAAACATTTGAGGTAAATTAAAAGTAATTCAAATGCTCCGCACTAGTTTAGATTGTATTCATTTCAAACGTTCTACCTACTCAAGTTCATTTTATGGTGTTTGTTAATTTCTGTTTTAAATCATTTGTCCGGTAAAAAGACTAAATATTAATTGTTGTAAATTAATTTTGCTATTAATTCAGATTTGGAAAACTAGAATAAAGGCTAGTTTATTTTGCTTTTTAATGCTTTTAAATTTTCAATTAAGGAAGTTGTAGATACCCACCTATCGCTCAGTGGAATTTTCCAATTGAAAAATGTATATTAATAACATTATTTAGCATTACCAGTAAACATAAAGTAGAATAAAATTACACACGTGTTAAGTAATCTTTTGCAAATTATGTCATTACTGACTCAATATTACTCAAAATTACTGATACAAACGAACATTTATTTGACAGATTCACGTATGAAATCACTTCGTGAGGATTCCGAAATAGCTCTACGGTTAAGTGATTGACAGAGGAGCCAATGGCTAGGCTGACACAGTGACCAATAAGGCCCATTATATACCAATTAATAACGAAATGTCTAAATATAAACATCAAACGGCAATATCCATGGGCAATGGCCCAGGATAATTGTAGCGGCATTAACCATATTATGCTGTATACTCAAATGGGAAAAATGACATGCAATATTTAGAGGTAAAACTAAAGGGTATTATCTAGAATCATTGGATACGAAGAAGAGAACAACTTTTGGTCAATGGCATTTTCTGAAGGGAATTGCTGCAGTACATTAAATAATGGTAAGGCGCACTTATAAAAACGATTGCCTTTGGAAAACACTTTGATCTGACAAAGATTTATAAATTGTACCATCTAGGGGGGATAAGATCCCTATGTGTGGCTAATGTGGATTTCACGCAGTTAAATCAAGTGTTTGCCATTACCTTATTTTTTTATTGCATGGCATCTCTATCCTGCTTCGTGGTCACAAATGAAGCAAAGTAGAATTCAGTCAAACCGAGAGACACTATCTTCTGTTTATCTTAATGCATAATTAATACGAAAGATGAAAACTATTATTTGAACAAAAACCAAAAGGTACTCCATTTTTTTCTTTTTTTTTTTTTTTTTTTTTTGGGGGGGGGGGGGGGGGGTGATGGGAAGCACTTAAAACATTGAATAGAGATTCATTTTTACATACATCCAGCCATTGTTTTACAATAAAGAAAAATATTTCAGAGTGAGCTCTGCCAGAGCGATGCTCTTTATTATGTCTCTATCTTTCCTTTTATGTTAAGATTGGGCACCGGGAACTATTTTTACAGGCTGAGACAAGCTCGCGCAGAGAAATAACATCCCCTGTCGGCGTAGGAATACACCAGAAGCCGCATCATTGGAGCGGCCAACCGAGATTTCTATGCGTCAAATTAGTGTCCAAAACGCTTAAGTATGGGAATATTTTCACATGTTTGGAAAAAGGAATACCAAAATCAAGAATGGAGCATACGATGAAAATATAAAGAAATACATTGTTTTTTTTTTTTCCAGTAATGAATCATTATTATTAGAACACATTGCGATTTTTATTTCTTTAATGAATTGAAACTAAACACCATTTATTTCATGTGAGATTCTTTCGTGGCTGTTCTTTCTTTCTGTTTTTCCACCTTTGTGGGTTTTTTTTTTCCAGGTTATCTTCACCTCCAAGTGAGACGCGATAGGTCGAGACAATTTTTCTATCACTAATCCATTTGTTTCTTTTATGGGGGCAGTTGTTTTGCTGATCTCTCGTTACATGTATGCCTTTTTAGACTTCTTTACCGCAGCTCTACCGTGCAATAACAAGACAAGATAGAAGTTTGTAGCCTCCCATAATAATCAGAGCCGTTTCCTCCTTATTTTTTTCTTTTCTGTACAAACTGCATACAGATATAACTGGCAAAATTCAAAAACTTTGGTATCGCCATTACAACATTGAGGCTTTAAAAACAAATGAAAAACGAGCGAAGGTTTTGCATTATTGATTTGAGTTAATTTCTTTAGAAAATAATCGATTCCATTTATATATTTTAAAACAAAAAATAGACAAAACCGAATAAAAAAAATAGCATGTATAACCTCTGGTAGCAGTTTATTCAGATCAGATATAATGGGCGAATAGACCCCATTTGATAACCGGAGGAATAATTTGTTATCCTCTTTGTACATATAACTCGCTGGCTATCCTGGTGAATAACATGCGTGAATATTTCTCTGTAGTCTCCGGGTGAACAATATTCTCTGTACATGTATATGCGATGCATTGGATATCTTCGTTTCTCGCAAAGGGAAAAAATTGGCTGTGTTTGCGTATATCCGGCTAGAGGGAAAAAAAATAAAATTAGAAACGAACAATGTTCTTAGTAGGTCATGTATAAACGTGCCATTCATTTCTAGAAATTTCAATAACTTGCAAAGCGACGATTGTCTATTCTTATGGGGGTTTTATTAACCTGTGGCGTAAAACTAACAAACTAATGGGTAATAGGCGGACACAGAGCTGCGCTGACGATTTGTACAGTTAATTTTTTTTTTATTTTCAGGTCGACATACTGGATTTATACGATTTATACAGTTATTTTTTTTTTTGATTTTCAGGTCGACATAGTGGATAATAGTTGTCTACAACTGCGGCACCTGGGCACTGACAAAATCTGAAGAAGAAAAATTAAATGCATTTCATCGTAAACAGCTAAGGAAAGTTCTCAACATCAAATACCCCGTTAAAATCACAAATTCATCTCTTTACAACAAGTGCGAGGAACACCCCCTTTCTATTTATATACTTGAGAACAGGTGGCGCCTTTTCGGGCACATACTTAGAAGAAATATTGAAATACCTGCTAATAAATCAATGAACAGCTATTTCGCCACACACGGGAAAAAGTTTCGGGGCCGCCCTTTAACAACACTACCAGTCGTCCTCAACAAAGACCTATCAAGACTACAAGAAAACACACTACAACTCACAACTAGGGAAGACCTCGAACACCTAAGATGCATCGCCCGGAACAGACAGCAATGGAGAGAACTGTCGACGGGAATCCGAAAAGCTGCCGAAGCGCCCCCGTCGGACGACTGAGACGCGGAAGGCCCTAAGTCAAAGTAAGTCAAGTAGTGGAGACTAAGCAGCTAAAGAAAGATAGTTGCCAAATTCCAAGAATAAAATAAAATTTCATATTTCTTTAAATGAAAAATATGGGTGCAAGGTGAATTAAACTCAATGCATCTATTTCTTTCTTCAGATTACCATTGAAAACAGGGTATAATTGCAAGAGAATTGTAAAATTTTTCAAAATACTTTCAAACTAAAATCGAAATTGTACTGATTTCTATATCAGCTTTTTAAATTTTATCTTAGTTATATAGTTTCCTTCTCTTCTGATTAAGAGATTCAAATTTGGTTTCTTAAAAAAAAAGTACTAATCCCATAGCAAAAAAATTAAATAACTCTATTTTTGTGTGTGTGTGTCTCTCTCTCTCTTTCTCTCTCTCTCTCTCTCTCTCTCTCTCTCTCTCTCTCTCTCTCTCTCTCTCTCTCTCTCTCTCTCTCTGAAATGGACCAAGTATCAAAGAATAACACTGTTTGATATCTCTACTTGACTGCCAAAACTCCGACTAAGAGCTTGGAAAATCTTTAACAATAAAGAGATTCTTTTCTTCCACTCTCATGTTTAAGTTAAGATAAAGAAAAAAATCAACATTTAACTCAGATGGTATCAAAACTGGTAACGCTTTACACGATTAATTCTAGTCTATGTTTTTTCTTCTTTCCTGTCCCGGTGGTCTAGTGCTTTACTGGATATTGTGCCTTTCTGTAGCGACATAAGCTCTACAGTGTACTCTTACAGTGGTGTACTTTTGGTGCTCACATTAAATATGACGAATATTTCAACAATATTGCAACGATGGGAGTGTGCGGAGCTGTATTCGTGTAATTAGACAAACATAGGAAAAATCGAGCAAAACGCTGAAATTTATATTTCTTGATTAACATCAAGTGGACAAAACAACATTGAAAAATAAGCACAAGATTCTTTGCCTAAAAGCACAAGAGAAGCAAAATGTTTTGGTATGGTATGCTATTTTCATTCTGGCCCACTTTCACTTGCTTTAGAGAAAATTTTCTTATAAATGAAATCGTTCCTAAGGCTCTTTTTATGATGCAATTTTTAAAGGGCGGAATATAAGTTTCTTCAAAATCCTTTGTAGATAGCTTTTTATCCTAACTGCAAAAGCAAGAAATTGGACGGAAATGGAAATGATGGAGTCTTGGATTGATAGAAAAATAGCTAGTGATAGATGGACAGAATCACACAAGATGGGGTCCATGTCTGGAAGATAGGGCTGGAGATTATATCTGTCATACGGCTGGTCCAGGGAGCGCAATTATCGTCTGGTAGTTGGGCGGGACAGCGTCGAATCTTTTCATCTCTAATGTTCTGTGCATTATCGATGTCGCTGGAATTGCAAATTGATGGCTGTCTTCATTGGATTCTGTTTCTGTATCGCTGCTCCTTCTACTTTCTCTCCCTCTTCTCTCTCACTCTCTCTCTCTCTCACTTACTCTCCCTCTTCTTTATTTGTCTCTGGTGCTGAAATTTTGGACAATCTATGAAAGTATTCTTTCTATCCTACCTCATGTGAATAATAACATCAAGAAAAGGAAGACAGGCGACCATGTTGGCAAACACCTCAAATAGTCCCTTCCCAATTTGGTTTAAAATTTCTTTTTACTTTCCTGAAAAACAATCAACACGCAGACGATATTTGTCCGCAATTTCATGAAGAAAGTAACTCTCAGATGTCAAGGCCTCTTCAGTTCCACCAATATGCTGGTTAAATGCAATACACACATCCCTCTCCCTTTCCAACGAGTTGGTCGGCCAGAATCTAAACCCGAATCCTTCCTTTTGTCGGTCAAACTTTCTACCAGTTGAATCGCCTGTGTCTAGGCTACGAGTACGGTGGCAGTAACTGCCCAACTCTAGTGGTCAATTTAAGTCTGTGTGCTTCTAGTAGTAGATTAGGGCTCGCTCTCATATAAATCAAATCCATTAAGAAGAAATATGTATCCTCTGCTAGACGCCAATAGAACAATCCTACTGTTGATTAGACTGTGTGTCTCAATTTTTTTTGTTGGACAAGATAGGTCTATTCCACCGTAAGCTTTGAGTGCTATTATGTGATAGCAGCAGAACAAACCAACCAGTTCTCTTATCAAAATCCCTAGGTCAATTCGAGCCAGCAGTGACACTTTATTATTTTTCTCAAACGAGAGAAAAGATGCAAAAATGTTGATTGTTTAGATTACTAATACAATTTAACTTTCAAAAGCCTCTTCAGTAAACATATCTAAGATATCATAGCAATATAGAGATGTTTGATGATAGGTGATCATCAGTGTTTACGTTATGATATTTGGAACATTTAAGCACAATGGAGAAAAAATGTGACGTGAGATTTTGAGAGCAACAATTAAAATTTCTTTGCTATGCTGTTTATCATTAAAAAATTGGATATGCATAGAATCACAGTTCGACAGTGAAGTAATGACAGGCTACTTAATTAGCTTTACCTTGACTTATTTTCCCGACAAATCTTTGAAATAATTCTCCGTCGAGTCAAGCATAGTTCCGTGCTCATGCTATTTGACCCGGATGTTTTTATTGCCATTTCAAAGCTTTATCAGCTGAGCTATAAAAATATTCAAGCCAAGAAAACTCCATGTATATAATTTGTATTTCTCGTTTCAGCATATGAAACACAATAGCCATCGAAGAGAAATATATTGATTTATATGAGAAATTACTTTTGAAGCGGACTCTTTACCTACAGACCTTCTAACTTCTTACAGGAAAAATCGCACTACTTAATACAGTCGCATTATGTCTTTTTTACATTTTGATTTTAATCTTAACATGATTGCAACTAAAAAAATATAAAACTGAGTTTAAACCCTTAAATGCGCAACAGAGAAAAAGAGAGTTGGGACATACATGTTTCGCGTGATACCCGCTTGGCATGTGATTCAAGTTTAGTCTTCCCAGCCCCACCGAGTGTTCCCTGGCAATTAGTTGAATACGGTAGCCTCAGATCTGCCGTCCCATCTGCTAAGAGCAGCAACTGTGTCTGTCTGACGCCCTGCCTCTATGGGTATCTCTGACGGGTGTGAATTGTGCGCTTGTGGTGGATCGGTAAACATTTTGACTGTTGTGTTGTGCCTCAAATTCCGTTTAGTTTTACTTTTTAAACATTGTCTTTGCTCTCAGTTCATGGTTGAATATTCTAACGTCTTTATCGAACTGTTTTTTTTTTTTACTCAATGCGTAGATACCGTAACTGTTCTAAACATTTTATTGTAACTTTATGTATATTAAATTACAATTTTCTTAATTCGTTTCTACTTAATATTCGTTGTGTTCTTCTTAAATCTCAATAATAATGTTTAATACAAAACAAAGAGATAATGAAAAAGGAATGATGGTTGTCTTAAAAATAATTATTTTAAAATGAGAGGAAACATTCCTCACACCCTCTCGTCCTGCTCCTCAATCCCTCTTAGTCTTTCTCCCAGGTTTAGAAAAAAATTTGTTTTTAATCCCTGCCATTAAGTTTTTTTCACTCTTCCTCCTTTTGCCTTTGTCGTTCATTCTATGTTTATCTGTCTATCAGTATATAGAAATAGAGTATTGTAAATGCGTTTCACTGCAACAACAACAGCAACAACAACAACAACAACAACAAAACAATAATAACAACAACAACAACAACAACAACAACAACAACACCAGTAACAACAACAACAACAAGAACAAAAAACAACTCGTCCTCCTTACCCTCCAACTACTACCACTACCACTGCTGCTACTGCTGCTGCTGCAGTTGTTGCTACTATTACAACTACTGAATATGCTATTATCCTTTTATCGGTAATCTTCGACGCTCTGTACATAACTGAATTTTAAAAAATGCTGTTAACCTTTCCTTTTTTTCCTTACTAAGTTTCAAATGTCTTGATCTTTTTGTCAACCTGTGGATTTTTTTATACAACTGGACCGATCCAGAATTTGTTTCTCTAGTTTATATCTTTTTCTCACTTTTTTTAAAACAACATTTATCCAGCACTGTCTCTTACCCCCTCCCTCCCTCTCTCCCTCTCCCCCCCCCCTCTCTCTCTCTCTCTCTCTCTCTCTCTCTCTCACTCACTCACTCACTCTCTCTCTTTCTCTCTCTCTCTCTTTCTTTTTCTTTCTTTCTCTCTCTCTTTCTCTGTGACATTCGGTATACGTGTGTCACTGCTTCTTCTACACTTGTTTCCAAATTTCAAATCTCTGTTAGTATTCTGCATTTATAACACCATCTATCTTTTCATCAATCTATCTTAATATCATCCTATTTTTGTTGATCTAACCATTCACCTACCTATCCATTTATCTTTCTATACATCTTTTTGTCGTATCTATCTTTTTCTGTCCATCTGTGAGTCGATACGACATGCTGTTTGTCATTCATGTGGAATATAATTTGATTTATGAAATATATCCATCGTTCATCTATCCAACACAGGATCATTATGCTATCTGTACGATTATTTACTCCATGTCTCACGGGTGAAAATACAAAACAAGAGTGCAACTTACTTTATTATCATTTAATAATGGGTACTCTTAACGTCAAATAAGATAATTGGCGAGGTATACTCGTATAGATGTCTTGCTGTGAAACCTTTCCACTATCTTGTTAATTCCAAAGCTTCCCGAGACGCGGATCAGCAATGTCTGAAATAAGACACTGCGCTGGGGCGGGGCCCCACAGTTTCCAGCGTTCAACCATCACTCACAGAGGCGTCAAAAGGTCTGCTCCTAAGGAGTGAGGTCTTTGTTTCCCAGTCAAAAAGAAATAATGGCACCAGAGTAAAATGGGGAAATGGAAAAAAGTAAGTGGAAGGAGAAGATGGAAGAGGATTAGAAGAAGAAGAAGGAGAAGAGGGAAAAGAAGAATAGGAAGAAGAAGAGGAAGAAGAAGAAGAAGAAGAAGAAGAAGAAGAAGAAGAAGAAGAAGAAGAAGAAGAAGAAGAAGAAGAAGAAGAAGAAGAAGAAGAAGAAGAAGAAGAAGAAGAAGAAGAAGAAGAAAGAAAGAAAGAAAGAAAAAAAGACAGAAAGAAGATGACGAAAAAGAAGCTATAAAAAGGTGAATCGAAGTGTGAAAACACTTAAAGATTTTTTGCAGTTGACCATTTGACTAAGTCGGTCAAAGAAATGTCAAGTGAATCTGGCACACAGTGCAAGCAGACGAGATGAACTCGGAGGAGTTTTAAATAACGATGGACTATTATACCTTTAGTTAAAACAAAGAGGCAATCCGTCCTTATTCAAGCCAAGATCATGGTTCATTACATGGAGTGAGATGACAATGTTTAGAATGAATTATTACCCTTTAAGACAGAATAAATAAACAGCACTTGGATTTTCGTAGTCAGAGCGACTTCATAAAAATTATTCTCGAAAAAGACCATCAAAATCATCAATCTCTATTTTAAAAGGAATTGGTATTTCACTGTTGTGAGAACTTTGCATTTTTTCGGTCCAATTTATACCTTAATTTTCTTTTATTTTTTCCGCCTCTTTTTCATTTTCTCTCTCTCTCTCTTTCTCTCTCTCTCTCTCTCTCTCTCTCTCTCTCTCTCTCTCTCTCTCTCTCTCTCTCTCTCTCTCTCTCTCTCTCTCTCTCTCTCTCTCTCTCTCTCTCTCTCTCTCTCTCTCTCTCTCTCTCTCTCTCTCTCTCTCTCACATGATGTTCTTAAAATATAAACATCAATATTTAATACATATAAATTTTTCCCAAATACATCAAAGTGTGAGAGTTCGTCCTGGTTGCAACACTTTCCAAACATTTAGATACATTTTTTACTTTTCGATTTCTGTTTCCTCTGCGGTCATTTTTCCCGATACTCTTGTGGATCCATATTTTCTTCATCGTCCCATTCCTTAGTTAAAAAACAAAAACTATACTCATTGTCATACTTTAGCGTACAAGGCAAAATTTCATTTTTTCATTCGGGGGAGTATTTTATTACTCATAGTGGCGATCACGAGACAATTAAAAATTCTGAAACATTGTTTTCACAGACGTTTGGAAAAAAAAATGAACATTTAAAGAAAATGAATTAAAAAAAAAATTAAATTCACTCACCGACATTATTAGTGCTTGAAAACATTGAAAAGAAGGTTTAGTATTTACGGTAAGCAACGAAAGAATTCCACCGCTGACGAATTTGAAAGGGAAAAGAGGATATGTAAAGGAGGTTTTAAATTGTTAGAAGAGAAGAGGGGAGTGATCCGAAAGACGAAAAGAGGGGAAAAAGTGGTTGATTAAAGGAGGAAAGGAAGGAAAATAAACATGAAAGTGGAAAAAAAAGAAAAACGAAAATATAGACCCAATTGGCAGATGACAAGGCTTAACATTTATAAGAAAAGGTTTGTAATGCACAAATATCTCTTCATAGACTAAAAATCTTCAGTCTAACTGGGAATGCTTTGCCTCTGTCATAACAGACTAATCCTTATCTTGTCTGTCTAAAAATGTCTGGTTTAACACATTTAGACCTTAACTGTTTGTGACATTTTTCTGATACTTATTTAATTAGAAAAGAGGAATTTAAAAAAAACGTTCGACGACTGGTTGGGGCTTCTAAACTCTGTTTCAGAGGATGTTGAGGCTCCGCCATGAAACCAATGATCTCAGATGATCTCATAGTTGACACTCACTGACACACTCACTCACTCTTCTATACTCACTCACTCTTCTATACTCACTCGTATTTCATGTTGATAGTTTAGATGCAACGAAAGCCTATATTAACAGCTACAACGTCCAACTCATGGGTTAATATTTTGATCATTTGTAACTAGCCAAGGAATGTAACCAAATCTCAACGACTACTAGCAATTTTTTTGAAGATAAACAGAATGAGAAATAGTGAGAAAATAAGATAAATTACTACATTTGAAAAACCTCAAAGGATTGACTATTTCAATGATAAACAGAAGAAAGAAGGAAAATGTGTAAAAGCGGTCTGTAGGAGAGAAACGAAGAAAACATTTGGCAAGACATATGAAAATAAAGTGCTTTCAAACGCGGTACCATGCAAAGAGGCTGGCTGACAGAATTAATGGAAGAAAGATGTGCCCGTGTTAAACGCCAGTCCATCTCTTAAAAGATTCTCTGGGGTACAGAAAGTGACAGATCCAAAAGGGGTAAAAAAAAAAAATTGAAAGAAACATAGAGAGAGAATGTGGACAGAGAGAGAGAAATAGAGAAAGAATAAGAGAGCATAAGAGAGTGAGAATACGGATTATATTGTATGTTAGGGCAAGGCTCTAGGGATACCTGTTTTTCACAGAATGAAGCCAATTTCTTGAACAGTTTGTCGAGCTTTTAAAGATCTGGTAATTTTTCTTCTTTTTCTTTCCTACAGTACAGTTTATTTGTAACTAACAAACCTAAATTTCGTTTTTGGGGTAAAAACTTCTTCTTCTTCTTCTTCTTCTTCTTCTTCTTCTTCTTCTTCTTCTTCTTCTTCTTCTTCTTCTTCTTCTTCTTCTTCTTCTTCTTCTTCTTCTTCTTCTTCTTCTTCTTCTTCTTCTTCTTCTTCTTCTTGTTCTTGTTCTTCTTCTTCTTTTTTTTCTTCTTCTTCTTCTTCTTCTTCTTCTTCTTCTTCTTCTTCTTCTTCTTCTTCTTCTTCTTCTTCTTCTTCTTCTTCTTCTTGTTCTTCTTCTTGTTCTTCTTCTTCTTCTTCTTCTTCTTCTTCTTCTTCTTCTTCTTCTTCTTCTTCTTCTTCTTCTTCTTCTTCTTCTTCTTCTTCTTCTTCTTCTTCTTCTTCTTCTTCTTCTTCTTCTTCTTCTTCTTCTTCTTCCTCTTCCTCTTCTCCCGCTTATGATTAGCCCGTCAGTATTTAATACTGCCATATTCATATCCAACGATTTCCTTTTCCTTGGCGTTTCTCAAAGCCGTGTATCCTTTTTTTCATTTATCGCAAGTCTCCTAAGTACAACTGGAAGATTTTCATGAAAGGCACTGGACTTGTTATAAAATATCCTGTTGGGTAGTTCCAATCTACTCTAGCCTGCTCAACACTCCAAAGCCTGGGTGAGAAATTGCTGGACACCCGAAGTCTAAAGCTTTCACATGTTACAGAATCTCCCTTCAAGCAACAGCTAATGGGAGCGCGATTGATGGGAATCCAGGAAGATCTACGGATTAGTGATGGATTTTAAATGATGGCCTCATCGGGATTAGATCAAATTCCTTGATGTGTATGATTTGAGAAAGAAAGACGATCGATGAAAATAATCCATCTGTGGTTGAGTGTTAGCAACAATGCCTAGAGGGAAACTAGAAAAAGAATATAAGATTAGTCCTCAAAGATGGACTTTGTGGCGGGTTAAAAGAATAAAAGATAGAGGTTGCTTGGTGATTAAGGAGATAGATATGAAGGTCGATAAAGGATGGAGTAGAAATATATGGATCGTTTAGTCCAGTTACTAAAAGAAAAAAAAGCTTTTGGGCATAAGTATTACTCACTTTTTCTACTTAAGACGTACCGCAGAAATGAGAAAATTTTAAAGGCAAGATATAGGTATAACTTACGCGACAGGAACAGAAAAAGAATCTAATGTAAGATCCTAACAAAAAAGTCATAAAAAAAGCATATTGAAGTTAACATCTGTATTAATTATAAGTTGTTATTTGCAAATAAAGATTCCTTTTGAATACAGCCCTTATTTTCTTAAAAACAGAAAAAAACTCAACATGCTTTTGTGATTATACAACCATAATGCTTCTTCATCTTTGAGTCTTTTCAAAATCTGATGTTGTTTTGACAATGCTTCTTCATCCTTGAGTATTTTCAAAATCTGATGTTGTTTTGACAATGCCTCTTCAATTGTACCTTTTCAGCCTTGTAGAAATGCAACTAAAAAAAAACAAAGACTTTTACCTTCGCCTTAAGTAGATAAAAAAAGATCAACTTATTTTGAACAGTGATGGTTTATCTCTCTTTTATTTAGAAAAATAGAATTTTTTCGTGCATTATCTTTCATCAAGACAATCAACCCGTATACTTCCACAGTAGTGTACACCGAAAGGCGTGTCAATAAAAAAAATCGAACTTAAATTCTCTCCGCCTTCAATTTAATATTCTGCCTTTTAAAACAGCATTTAAAAGTTTGAATGGAATGAATTAAAACAATGTACAATCAAACGCTTGGTATGAAATTAATCCACCAACTTTTGTTTCGGTGATTTTGGGAAGAAGTCACAATACTCTATTTTAAATAAATCAGTTTAACACACAGCACTAATTATCAGACGGTTTGGAATATAAAAAAAATGCTCTCAAGTTATAACAAAATCATTTCGAATTAAATCTATGTTATATATAAGAACATCGTTTAAACATTTGAAATGATTGTATATCTATTTCTGAGTACCTCCTCAGAGACCATATTATCTACGAAAAAAGCTGTCACAACGAATTATAAGCTTCAGTATACAGATGAACTATTGAAAATTGCGCCAGTTATCAGCATCGGCCTACCTTTTTCATTCGGGAGCACTGCTTCATGATATCAGGTGGGGCAAAACAGTGTATTCGCATCGGACCACATAGATAACATGGTCTCGGTTTAGATATATAAATCTAATGCGGGTTGCAGGAAAAAAGAGGAAGATTTTGTTTCTTTTTTTTTTACAAAGATATCTACTTATTTTATAATAGAAAAAAAAACTTTTCTTAACGACATAATTATAAGAAAGTAAAGATTTTACAAAAGGTTCTGGAAAATAATATATGTTTGTTGCTGTCATGAAATTGCTTTTATTGAACATAGTTGTCTAACCCATGTTGATCTTTTGAATGTGGAATTATGATGCTAGAGTAATAAACTAAAATAAAATTCGGAAGAAAATTGTTTCGCCTATTCCAGAGACATACATTCAGCTAAAATAGCAAATATGTTTCTCCATATGCGGAAAAAAAAAACTTTTAACAGACCATTGGTTCTTTTCCTGGACTTATTTTGAGGATTTGGTATCGGCTGAAAATTTTTGTAAAATATGATCAAGCTATTCCGTTCTTCAACAAAACGATTCTGAATCCATTTTTTATACCCTCGCTCTTCGAAAAGGTCCAAATTCTCAGTCGAACCTGTATTTTTCACTGCCCGTTGAGGAATTAAAATAGACACTTCAAGTCTCCGTGCACTCACCCCATACCTTACACATCTCTCTATTCAGTGAGCAGACAGACCCCCATTTCCTGGCCCCAGCCACCCATTCATTCTGGGCTGTGGCGAGAGCTCTGTGTCTAGCCCAGAAAAGCCGACGTCCGTCCTAGAGGTTTTACCCCTCCAATTTAAAGAAAAGCTCTTGACTGAAGGGCTCTAGCATTGGGATTCAACTTTAAGATCCAGAGGATTTTTTGGCCTTTGTTACATGGACTGGAGCGAATGCTAGATTTTATTGAAGATCAAAAAATATTCCTTCCTCTTTTGCTAAAGGTTATATCCTACGAACTTAGCCTTAAAAATTCTTTATTTATTCCTTTTACTTTTTCTTTAAAACATTTTTTTATATTATGAATGTCAAACCCAACCGCACAGAATTTTGTTGCTTTGATGGCATTAGTGGGAACAGACGCTTTTGACCTGAACTATTTTTGCAGTTATTGAAAGTTATTGAAAACAACTGAATACAAGCTGGAACAAAACATGCAAACATCTATGTACTCTTTCACATCAAACAAGCATGATTCCAAGTGTAAATCAATATGTGGGAAAGGCATCTACTTATAAAATGAGCAAAATTTACATCAATAACAAATTTATAACTTCCAGAAGCTTTGTCTATCCGATTTACAATGTATGGAACCCAGAAACGTGGAAACATTGATACTGTTATCATTAAAGTAGAAATCTCAAGCATACCCTCACCCCCTAATAAATCTATGGGCCTTTCTCCGAAAGTCTTCTCTCATTTACTTCACTCTCTGCTCCGAGACTATATGTGGTGCTCATGTGATTTACTGCTCGAACAATGTAATGTGTAACCTTATGTGGTGGAAGAGCGTTCTGCGTTAAAATAACAAAAAACGAAGGAGCTTTTTCATCACTTACGCAGCCTCCATAGGTTCATCTCCTCGCTGAAGTCCAGCAATGATCCTGACAGCTTCTTTTTTCGATATGTAATGGTCTCAAAGGAGGAATTCATGCAGTGTTATGTTTATGTCAAGCAGGCGTATATTTCCACTAGACTGGTTCTAAACAAGGTTGGAAATTTTTAGGTTAAAAAAAAAAAGTTTTTATGTATACACTGTTTAGTTTTAATTTAATTTTTTTTTAAATTGAATAGTGACGAAAGTATGGTCTCTAACGAGAACAGCAAGCATATCTATTTTCTCTAAAACTGGTTGTAAACAAGATTGCAAACTCTTAGGGTTTTTTTAGATTTTAAAACTTCGTTGTATACATTGTTCGTTTGAACTTAATTTTTTTGTTTTTGTTTTGAGAATTGGGTAATGGCGAAATTATTGATCCATTTCGCATAATTATACGCGCAGGTGAATTATGAGAAAAATATCTTTCACAGTTTTCATTGTTAATATATACAAGTATATGAAATACATCGGAAGGTTTGAAAAAAATAAAATAATAGGGAGGTGAATAAAAAAAAATAGACCCACATATAAAATATTTTACTTCCCTGAGCAAATTAGATAGTCGATAGTGTAACCGAAATTGTATCTGGTGATCTAAAACTGAAAAACTAGTACTTATGTAGATACCGAGATTTTTGGTTCGTGGTAATGACTTTAAGAATCCAATTCATTTTAAGAAATCATAAATAAAAGGCTACGCAAGTTCTGAATGTTTTACTTAGCTTATGAGAAACACATAGATATTGATGAACACGAAGTCAAAATTTCTTTATTCAAAGCAGATGGAACCTAACTGGCAAGGAGATGCGTGATTCACAAACCAAAAATATGATATGGAACCTTTGGGCTTTTTAAAAACTTTTTCACATAATACACTTAACAAAATTCATGCTACTCCATGTTTCATCTTTCTTTTAAAATAATAATGCAGATTGTTATTCTGTGTGTGCACGTGTCCAACAAAGCAGTTGGAGTAAAAAAAAACATAAACAATTGATCAAACTGGAAACAGGAGAAGGATGGATAAACTATTATAAATAAATTTTATAAAGCAAAGTCCTGTTTGAAAAATGCAAGTTATAGAAAGAGTTGGTTGAAAAAAAAAAGTTTTATATCTCTAATTAAGAGATCAGCAATGCGTAAAGGGATACAAGTATTAAATTACGCCTGTCTAGCGCAGTTTATGGATCTTTAGGGTGAAAGTTGTGAGTTCTTCATTCACCTTGGATAAACATAAGAACATTAGATGGCCTCAGTCGAGTGATGATTATCTCCTAAATTTAACCAATTTTTGCAAGAATGCGGTACCTTCAGGCGAGACGTTTCAATACAGTTTGTTCATCTGTCTGACTTTCTGCTGTCCCTCAGTCTTAGTCTGTCCATCTTGTTTTCTTTGTGTTTATTTCTCACTATTTCACCTCTCTCTCTCTCTCTCTCTCTCTCTCTCTCTCTCTCTCTCTCTCTCTCTCTCTCTCTCTCTCTCTCTTTCTTTCTCTCTCTCTGTCTCTATCTCTCTTTCTGTCTCTCTGCCTCTCTCTCTCTCTCTCTCTCTCTCTCTCTCTCTCTCTCTCTCTCTCCCCCTCCCTTTATCTTTCTTTTAGGCATCAATATTTTTTTTCTTATTATTTCTCTTCACCTCTTCATTTCACGCTAATGAATTCTTTCTCTTTTATCCACTGGCCCTTCTCCCTACCTTCATAAAATTGAACAGATTAATAAATCAAAATAAAAGAAACAACCAAAAAAAAAGAAAAAAAAAACAACGAAGCTTTCTTCATTGATGTATTCTTTCCTCTTCCGTTTTGTTTCTCTTCCTTCTCCTTCCAAATTTCCTTTCTCTACTGTTTTGCTTACCTTTTTGTCTCTTTTACTATTAAAACCAATAAAAAACAAACAAAACGTCCCTCAAAGGTAGACACAGCCAGCCATTCACTTGTTCTGTTCTACTTCCATGATGATCTCATTCCTGTCTAACTATCGTGCTCTTAAAAACCCCTGCTAAAATTAGCGATAGAATAACAGCACAACATGTGCCTAGACTACTCTAGAAAAGTAATAATTATAGTAACAGGTTTTAGCATACTCACGGCGCATTAAGTTATACCAGCAAAGCAAATGATGATGTTTCTAAAGAATTAGAGACCCAAACACATTACAACACTTCTGATCAATCAGTTATATAGATCGGGCAGAGAGTGCGTGGCGTCACAATACAACCTTTCAGGAAAATCAAAGAAGAAATTGGAGAAATAATGATGATTCAGTTTGAAAATATAGAAGACTTAAAGTCAACTTCCAAGAGCTCCTTTAGTAACAATGACTTTGAGAATCATAATGCAATAGACATTAATAACATAGTTAGCAATCAGATCATCTAAGAAAATCTGCATAAATATAACTATATGATCTTCTGTCTTTCGATCCTTTATCGCTGGAATATTTATCATCTAAATAAGCTCTAGATCTAGTACACAGGTCATTATTATGACCACCGAGGCTTTCCTTATGAGCAACCCACTAATCTTGATGGCAGCAAAGTGACCACGAGTGACCACAAGGGTCCACTAGTCATGGATTAATGGACAGAACAGCGCAGCATGTCAGATCTCATTAACATATCAGATGTATGTATAAAACCCACAAGGATATGAAATTTAATATGGTACCGCAATTATTTTTGGATTTCTATTAAGACACGGCAAACGAATGGAAATCTAATTAGCTACCCTTCCGAAGAAGACAAGTTTATAGATTGAGCACATAGCTGCTTGCGATTTATAAGATGCCTCACAATATCATTCCTAACGATAATAAATTTACTGGTCTGGTCCTTCTGTGGAGCGTTTTTGTAAGTCCTCGATCTGCCTCTTTTCCTAAAGCGATGTTAATTTCTTACAAGAAGGTGCACAAATTGTAACTTATCTTGGTAACTTTGCGCGGTCTGATTAAAGAAAAAAACTGAATCTGCTCAGTATAAACCTCTCATGAGAGGCCTATATTGCGAGACAAATCTTCCCATACCTGCGACCTCACACTGAAATGGTTTTTGGAACTATGGAGTATTATACGTATACTTATAGCAGTTAAGTTCGTTGACATGCAGTATGTCACGTATTTACTATTTTGTGAGATTTAGATTTCCATTTTTGAAGCCTAAGAAAAACCATCCTAAGAATCATCACAAAAACACAAGGACGCTGACATACTTTTTCTTATAATTCAGTTTTAAACTATTGTTACATTTATGACTATTTGTTATTCATTGGTTAAGCTAACATCTTACTTCTCTACAGAACAGGTTTTTCAGGTGTTCTATGTT
>JAWDGP010003959.1:0-92500 GCA_033675545.1 Elysia crispata | reverse complement strand
ATTAAGAAATTTTAAGATGCTATTAAAGCTCAGTCAAAGCTCTCTGTCTCTTCCTCTCTTTCTGTCTCCATCTCTCTCTCTCTCTCTCTCTCTCTCTCTCTCTCTCTCTCTCTCTCTCTCCCTTTCTCTCTCTTTTTATTACTCTTTCTCTTTTTTTTCTTGATCTGTTTATCTTTCGATCTTCTCTCTCGCACCTATTTGTGATACTATTTGTCTAAAGAAATATGTTTCCCATTATTATCATTATTCTCCACCTGTCTTCATTTCTTTAAAATATGGAATAACATTTTTTTAACGTGATTCCACTCTCTCCATTACATTATATACTCCTCTTCTTTTAACCTCCTTCCATTTAAGTTCTCTTTCTCCGTCTCTGTAATTCCCTCTCGATCCATCCTCGCACGACCTACACTAATCGTGTTTTCATGGCAAGTATGATAATATTATTTTTCCACAAAAGCTGCCAGAAAAATCAATGCGCAAGTCCCTGCTATCATTTTTTCCTTCTCATTGTATGTCTCATAACCTTGTTTCAAGGCTGCATTTAGGCTGCTTTCATCTGGAGCTGCTGTGAAAAAAAAACTGAAAAAAAATATATAGAAAATAGGATAATGAGTAAATGTCAAACAAAACCATAAATAGCATCAGCAACATCAACAACGACAACAACATTTGTAGTAATATCAGCAGCAGCAGCAGCAGCAGCAGTGGAAGTAGTAGTGATGGTGATGGTGGTGGTAGTAGTAGTAGTAGTAGTAGTAGTAGTAGTAGTAGTAGTAGTAGTAGTAGTAGTAGTAGTAGTAGTAGTAGTAGTAGTAGTAGTAGTAGTAGTAGTAGTAGTAGTAGTAGTAGTAGTAGTAGTAGTAGTAGTAGTAGTAGTAGTAGTAGTAGTAGTACTAGTAGTAGTAGTGGTAGAATGTCTGAAGCAAAAACCAGAAAGATTGAGAACCTGATGGAATAACAAAAATAAAGACGGAAAAGGAGGGAGAAATCGAAAATATCGATGAATGTTAGAACAATAACGGGCTACAGCAATCTTCACTTACGAATATTGAAAGATTAAAATAAAAAAATTAGAGGCATTAATTATGATAGGGGAAGATATAATTTTTTGAAAGATATTTATCTTAATGTAAGAAGAGGCAGAATAAAGCACCAATAATGTTTCCCCACGTAACACAAAGAAACATTGACTCTCAGCAGAGCCACACATACTGACAAACGGATAGACTGACAAAGAAGTCATAGTCCCCATGGGAGGGCATCCCTAAAGCCATCATATTAAACTAATTGCCAGGGAACTTTCGATGAAGCCCTAAAGACCAAAGGTGAATCATTTGCTAAGCAAGATACACATTGCATAACGGGAAATTTTTATATGTCATGCTACGTTTGTATTTTAACAGCTTCATGCTCAGGTTTTATGATTTGGGAGATTTTTATGTGAAAATTTACGTAACTGAAAAAAAATTGCATAATGATGTACTTTGTAGCTTTATTACTGTAACTGAGTGTTAAGTTTACAATAAGATTTAGTTAAATCTTGTTGTCTTGTTTTCTTATATAATTGCTCCTGCAACCTTTCTCTTTAAAGAACGCGAAAAGCTTTGATCGTTCTATCCATCTCCATGCATAAAGCAATCGAAAACTTGTATTGCAAAGAGGATATAATGAAAGTATCATGACTAGCTTAACAAATGATAAAAACAGTAAACAAAGGCGCCAAAAGAGCAATTTTTAAATCTGAGTTATGGAAATTTCAGTGATTTAACATGTATACGTTGTTTGTTATTTTTTGAGCCTTTAAACCTTTCAATTTAAACAGTCTGGACATTATTGCTTTTTCAAAATTTTACTCGCATGAGTAAAATTGCAATACTCCACATTTTCAGATAAGACTTTTATTGCGTGTGTGGTGGTGCGCGTGGAGGTGTAGGAAGGGTGATAAACACCACCAAATATAGAACTTTATATTCAACCTTTACATTTGCAGATCCGCCTTGACGTTAAGTGAACATGTTAAACCAGCCAAACCAGGACAAATATCATTTTATACATATTTAACTATCAGAAACTGACATTCGCCTTTATTGCAATTTCAAGGGTGTCCACACACAAGCTTACATACATCAATTGAGTGTAACATGTAATAATTAACCAGGAAATTCATTTTAAATAACGGAGACGTCCACGCAAAACACAATGCATAAATAGAGTAAGCCAGCATAAAAAAATTTAGTCATTTTTCAAATCAGAAGATAATAAAGCTTGAAGAAACACATTGAATAACCAGCATTGTTTATCAGGTGAAAGCTGAAGTGAGAGATAAAAAAAAGATTTCTGTCTGTTTTTAGGAGAAGAGAAAAGCAGTCAATCCTCCAACTTCTTGAAGTGGTTATACATTCACGTATATCTTGATCAATTTTGGTAAATTGTGGGATAGTCTTCTTTTTTTAAATTAATCTCACTTGTACATGAAATCTTAACTTAAAGACGTCTAATTTTCGTGAGCTCGTCTTAAATAGGATATATAATTATGTATGCACTAAATGCACTTTAATAAAAAAAAATACATTTGTTAACGTGCATAACAGTGAGTTGGTGATAACTGAAAAGTTATTAAAGATAAATATGATATTCAAAAACGTTTGTGAGTAATCCATGATACAGTCTCAACACTGTTCACTCCATGTACTGGTGGTGGCCGCGATGTTGAAGCGTAAATTTTGTGAAACATAACTGGCATTATTGGAATCTATTTGGTTTTAAATGAAATGAAAGGCAAACAAACCCGGTGGGTAAATATACAGGTTTTCTACCTTAGACTTGGAAGTCAGTTTTTTTCGTCTTATATTTTAAAACCGAAAAAGTGTTTGCTCACTCTTCTCTTAGATATATATCATATAAATTATATACATACATATATATATATATATATATATATATATATAGTATACATCTGCTATAAACAGACACGACAGATAGCTTAGAAAAATAGACAAACGAAAACAAGTGCATTGGTCAAAGAAAAGACTTACAAAAGGACAGTCCTACATTAATTTATTTAATTACACACGAATTTCTTGAGACGCAGAAAAGAAGGAACCAAACTAAAGAAAGTTGGTAATAAAAAATATCGAAAAATGTTTATGAGTGAATGAAAAATAACTTAAGTTTTTATGCCGAATGTAATTGTAAGTTTGTTTGCTTAATCTTTGAAACATCGTAATAATTAAAATCTTTCTTCTAACTTAAAGTTTGATAGAATTTCAATTATACTACAGTGCCGTATGAAAAACACATTTGAAGTCCTTTGATCCTCTTGGAAAAAATTGTAGCCAAAGTTTGGGCAGGAAAACTTAAGTATACCATATTAAAAAGATGAAGTCCCAAAAAGAATGTGAACACTTTAATATTTGTTGCAACCATATTATTCTTTCCGCCAGCATCAAATTTCCTTACTTAACTTTGTAACTTCATAAAAATAACTTCTTACATAGGGAATAAAAAAAAACATTTGTGGTGGACGTTTGAGAAAAAAAATGTATGCATTTTTAACGCCACCCACAATCTTTCAACTTTATAAAACAATTTGTATTTAATCCCATGCCAGTAAAATGTTTTGTATCTTATTCTTCGAACAATTATGCATTCAACGGAGAAAAAAATGTTTTTATTTTAATATTTTGACGTTAGACTTAATATGATGTCTGATTCTTCGAAAAACAATCCATTTTTTAGATAAAAGTATATTTGTGCAACTTAATACTCTTATTTTATATGATTAGTTTGAAAAAATCGAATACTTATCTATAAAATTCCTTTAAGTTATATTGGCGATGTTTTGACTTAAGAAAGTAGGGTAGAAGTGTGTATAGAAAAAAATCCTGTAGAATCATGAACCCTAAGGTGAAATAATATCTACATACGTTTCTAGCAAGAAGCATTCCTTCTAGTTTTAATCGGTAAACTACTAAAAAGACCACCACCAATCTGTTATTGTTTTTTTTTTATTACTTTTACTATAGTACACTTTTTATTTTTAAAAAAAATCTCTCTCTCTCTTTCTCTCTCTCTCTATCTATCTATCTCTCTATCTATCTATCCATCTATCTATCTATCTATCTATCTCTCTCTTTCTCTCTTTCTCTCTCTCTCTATCTATCTATCTATCTATCTATCTATCTATCTATATTTCTCTTCACAACAAACACTGAACGGCTTAGATATTTTTGTCAACACATATTCCCTTAGTGTCGGCCATCAACCCACTCTAGCATCCGATGGTCTCCTACATGACTTGCTGTTTGGGTTTGCAACTAATAACATTGGCCAATTGGTTGGTTTTGAAGATTGAACCAGCCATCAGTCAGACGTGGTGGAATACTTTTGTGAACGTATGTATTTCTTTAAAGAATATTTGTTGTGAAGCAGTTGAATGATTTTAACTCTTGGCAAATGTTCAGAGAACGCATTTTTAGCTTTAAAAAAATTAAAAGGTTAGTTGTTTTTTTTTTTTGTTTTTTTTTTTTGCTAAAGCCCTGATCAATCTAGAATTACCCAAAATGTTTTTTTAATTGACGCAGGCTTCAAAGCAACGACCGAAATGTTTTCACCGTTTAATTTGGACTTATCTCGTACAGCGTGCATTATCTATAAAATATGACCACTTAACAAATATATCGGCCCCTCAGTTTTGATTTTTTCTGTTTTAAGTTTTACTAAAATTAGAGCTACCGTCAATTTCCATCCCCTAAGAATATTATCTACGTGCTCTGTTAATTTTAGGACCAACAGTCAAGCAAATGAGTAAAGTTCTCTAAAATTTTGTTCTGTGTCCAACATATGAGTATAAAATGAATTAAAGAGAAAAATCAATTTTTTTTTCAAAATTACGTCATATGGATATAGAACAAATAAAACTGAGGCATCAACATACTGATATAAAACACTCACTGCAGCTTTTTGTGAATACCAAACTAATGCCACATGATGCGTTCCAAAGACATGTTCACAAATGTGTAAAAAAGATGGAATACTGAAATCAACAATCTTAACTTTTCTTTCATTATCGGCTGTGCAGCTTATTTTATTTTATTTCTAAGTTCATTCAAATATTTTTCTTTCAAATTTTTAATTTACTGACCTTTTCTTCAACCCACTTTTATTTTATTCTTTTACTCAGAGAATTAGTCAAGCATAGGTTTTGTTCAATTATTGGCCATGTGGATTTTTATTTACTAATTCTTTCAAACAGATTTATTTGATATTTCTTACTTAGGTTTATTCTTAATAAAAAACGATTTCAATAATATTCTACTAACTCTTTGTTTTTCAAAGAAAACAACACAAGCACAATTTCTAGAACTTTTTGTTAGAAAATGAAAAACAGTAATTTTTTCATACCTGATATTGCTAGAAATCAGTATATTTTGGACTAAGCTATAGAAACATTCTTCTTTGGACCTTAATAGACAAAATCAATTATGCCATGATACCATTTGATGTAAACGTTGGAGCTGGCATAAAACTACAGAAATCTATTCTTTTATATATTTTGATGGATCGTTTTGGTTTGATGCCTTCTAGAACAATGCTGTAAACAAGAAATTCCTTTTTTTACCATTATCATAGACATCGAGAGGTGTTTGCCAAATAGACAGTGATAACAATATGAAGTAAGATCTAGTTTATTTTTAAGACTTTTTAACGTCTATTATCAAGTAAGATAAAAAAACATGACTTTCCCTCAAAGCAGTGCAAATCTTGGATATTTTTGTTGGTTTATAATGAGAGTTTAGAAGTATATTTTAGTGAATTTAGAAAGTACGTTATAAGGTCTTTTGCCCTATTATAATTGAAAAAATATGGACCACCAACATAAATTGTGATGCACGTGCTTTAATAAATTTATGACCATGGTAATGATTTATATACATAAATACACTTTTAGGGAAACAATGCATGATTTTAAAATAAATTGAAACTATAACAGGTAGATTATAACTTTTTTTAAAATGGCTTTCTGGTAATATTTTTATGCGTTTAAGACTTCTTTTACAGAATCTCATTGAAATTAAAATTAAACGCGTTTATTGGTTAAAGAAAGTTTGTACTTTAACCCACCAGTACTGCAACTTTAAGTATATAGCAGGGTAGTTTAAAAAGGTACCACTTACACCTAAAATTTAAAACTGAAAAGTAAAGGATCGCATCATGAAAGAGAACAAAAAAAAAATTCAGAAATTTATGCTATTCAGTCTGAGAATGAGCATGGCCTAGACCAATGTCAAGCGCTACTTGGAAAGGAGAGCCAAAACTGAAGCAGTGTGATAAGAAAAGCATTAGGTAGCAAAAAATCGAAGGACGTGACTTGTTTAAGCTGCTTTATTTACATACAGGTCAAGTTAGGGATGGGCTTAAACATGCAGTAGGCGCGACACCTCACTGCTAGTCTCCGTCTCCTTAACTTTGGAGTGGAGGTTTTCCTCTCTGGTTCTAAAATTGCAGATCTCGGACTGGGGTCAAGAATTTAGGTTTTACTCTCTGAACACTTATTTATGTTTTACTTAAGATTGATACTCTTTCTTGGTTGTTTCAAATTTTTTTTATCCCACACTTTTTTAAAAACTCTCAAAATCTTTGCCTAAAGATTGATTGTATTTTACTTTATCCAAATTATTTTTTAAAAGGTTGCTTTTAGAGCAAAATAAATATTGTGTAAATCACTACATCCGCAATTTCTTTGGTTCTCTGCATTTCAATCGAGGTTCTTCTATGCTCAAGTGAGGTCCACGCAGCTATCAGAACGGAAGATCCTGCCGGACACTTTCCATCGGTAGAACATGCAGGTAGTTCTGAATCGTTGTGTCTTAAAATATCTCTCAGAGTTTTAAGCTACGGCATCCCATAATTTTTCTACTGCTCTAATACAGGAGCATCATATTTTCTTTAAAATGATGCCTTGTAAAAAAAAGTGGCTTTTAAATGTATGTCTTTGCAGTTTGTAATGTATATTTCCAAAGGGATATAAAGGTTATGTTTGCTTTGCCATACATGTTTGTTCTGTAAGATGATTTTTATATTTATTACGTTTAAATCCGTTTGTGTTAGCGTTAAGATCAGGAATGCTCATTAGTAACTAGTTTTAAACTATTTCATTCTAAACCCTAAGATAGATTTGAGACCAACAAATTTATCATAATCTTTGAAAGCGCGAGTAAGGCATCTAGAACTGACAGTGAAAAAAATATAATGCTCTGATATAAGTCGCAATATAGCTCTGAAGACAATATGATGTCTCATGAAATCTGTCTCCGGATAAAACTTGCACCTGTTTCTGTCTTTTAGTAATGCTGGAGATATAATTCTCCCACTTCAAGACCTCCATAATAATAGTGCTAATTAAAAAAATAACGCAAAAACACATTTGAGAAAATGAATGTCTTTTATTCATTTGGATTTTTTATCAATGAAAAAAAAAACTTGATTCAATATTCTAAAAAGACAAACTTGTTCTTAGATCGACTACATTCATAAGCTCTAAATCAATGTAGTTGTGAGGGCTAATACTAAACATGATTAATATAATTATTACGGATTAGAACTGATTGGTTTGAATGTAGTCCTGCTGAATTTTAATTCCCTGGTTGAGTTTTGTTTCCCTTTCCCTTTTCAAAATAAGACAACTCAAGCATATAAGTCAAGACAAATCTTGTTCTATTCTAATAATATTGTTACTTTATTACTATTGTATGGAGATTACATTATAATGGAAACCATTTATAATAGCGAAGAATATTCAAAACATATCAAAATGTAAAATATTAAACAGCAACTAAAAACTCACTGGGAAAAGACAAAACAATTGATTGACTAGATTTATAAGATATACCTAAGTGATACTTATGCATAAAAAATAATGTCAAATTAATAATAAGTACGAATTTAGCCCGCGAAAGTGTTAAAACTCGCTGTCTCTGAAAGTTGAAAGGTAATTTTTTCACAATTGAATATTTTACTCTCATCCACGGCTCTGGTTTGAAATATTTAATGGAAGTTTTTCTAGCATTATGGCTGCCGTTTACTAAACAAGAGTGAGCGAAAAACAGATCTGTACTTGCTGTTGTAATTATAGTAGACAAAAATATTCAGTGATGCGTTCAAAAAAGAACAAGAAAGACTAACTTGGCTAATGATACCAAATAAATTGATTAATCGCTTACCAATGTCAAAGTTTGGGACAAAGAGTCGAATTGTTGATGTAATCAAGAACGTTAACTGCGACAGAATAAAGATGGTGCACACCAGGACCACAGACTTCACCACCTGTATATCTTTAGAGGACAGTCCATGAGCGACTGCCTTGTCTGGTGCCTGGTCAGAGGTTTTAGGTAGAACTGTTGTGCAGGCACGTCGTATCTTGGAGGCCTGATAGAGCTTGAAAGTAAGAACAGCCACACAGGTAACCATTGTGATGTACAAGAAATAAATTACAATCCCTCTGTTTAAAATATCGTTGATACGGGTCATGTAAGCATTGTTAACATCTTTTAAATACGGTGAAGACACATTTGTTTGAGGATTTGTTCTCCACGAAATCCTGTTGATTGACAACACTGGTATCCTCAAGCAAACAGCCAGGACCACTAAAAACATGACCCATTTAATCGTCCTGGATTTAGTAAAAATTACCTTAAACTTAAGGGGTAAAGCTACACATGCGCAACGCATCATACCTAGAGAGACAGTAATAAGAGCTGAGAGGTCGTATGCGGTGAATGCTGGCCAGTAGAGCAGGTAACGGAAAATATCGTAGTCAATAGGCCAGGAGTGAGATTTCGCGAAAATCCAAATGAGAAAAGAGGATATGGATGTTGTATTAAGTGTGAGAAACACTAGGTCTGACGCCGCAAGGGAAAGCAGTAAAACCGTCACGTTGTCTTTTGCTCCTGTCTTCAGGAAGACAATAATGTTGATGATGTTGGAAACTAAACCAAACAATATCATGGCCGGCCAGAGTGGAGCCAATATTTTTACAACAATTAAGAATTCCTCTCTATATGGATATGTCGAAACATAATTTGATGTTATTAGAATGGAATTTTGAGTTTGAGATTCGTTCAGTTTATAATTTTGAAACATTGTTTTAAATGCAAACGTCTTAAGCCCATTAAAGAAGACACTAAAGCTTTGGCCACTGATCTAGCAGTAACTGTAGGAAAAATTCAAATAAGATTCAGTCTGAAAATATCTGCAATGATGATACTTTTCGCTTCAAATTTATTTCGTGAAGTAGCATGAAGTAGACTACATTGATTCAATTAGTATTTATTCTGATTTGTTTTTGTGTGGATTAATACAATTATGTCAACTTTTCCGCAAATAATTTTTCTGCTCGGAGCGTAAAATACTGACCCTCTTGCTTTGTTTTAGCAATGTGATAGTTTCTTAGACATTTTATTTATTATAAACAAGAATCTCATTTTAATTGAAACTGAATGGTTTGTTTAGGAACTATTGATATTTCTAATAAGCCATGTTTGATCAACCTAGTGGAAATGGTAACAGCTCGCACAAAACTAATTAGGAGACATAATCTCTCTGAAATGCTATGAAGAAATTGATAAGGCAATTAGAAATACGCAGACAGTGAAGTAATGATTAAAAATGATAATCAATTTTCTCAATAAGTAAGTCAGCTTATTAGGGCTTTGATATTTGACAGTAATGGCAGCAATTTGAGATCCAATTTGATAATAGTTCAGGGAATAATGTAGAGTATTTATATTATGACTAACAAGAACTTTCAGACATGGAAATTGCTCATCACCCCATGCGTCGGTAGAATCAATGTTTAATTTATTACTTCGGATGTTGGGCTATTAGAATTATAGCTTAGGTAATGATATCAAACACTGTTTGTTTTTTAATTAAAAAAAACTCTTTCATACTTTTTGTCCGGAAAAGAAACTGGCAGCTGTAATTACACTTAAAGAAAGGGAATGTTTGCTAATTATTTCTGATTCTCTAAGATAGATTTTCTAAGCCTGATTAAAAATTTCTTTACAAAGAGAAAGCAGCGTTTAGGTAAATAAAACGTCTTAACAGATCCTGTTTTTTGAGTAATTTTCTAGTTTTAATATTGAACAGATCTGGGTAATTTTCTAACTAGTGATCCTCCTCAAAAAGGCGGATGAAATATATATATTTTTTTACCATCATTTAAAAAATCTTGTTGAATAATTTCTAACAATGTTTTGGAGCTAATTACATCGTCGGAAAAAATTAACTCGCCGTTATAGAAAAAAAATAATTGGTGTGAAATCAAATTTTTCTTGTATTATCGATCTGACGGCTTGTAACCTTTTTAGTGGACCTGTTTGAAATCCTCTTATGGACCTAAAGTTTCCAGCTACTTTACTTGCTTTCTGTGTCCGTCAGCTCATGTTAAAGATTTCTTTTTTTATTGTTCGCCCTCTTGTTCAACCTGTGTCTTAACCTTCAGAACACAAGTTTAGGTCTAAACTTTCTAAGAATGAGTTTGGTTAAGCGAGGAGTCAACTCGTGGTATGCCTGGGAAAAACGATGGATTTTGAACCAAGTTTAATTTTAGTGAATAATTCTCTTCACTGTCATATCAAGAGGGAAGCGCTCCAAGGTAAATCTTTCCTACCATCTGCACTTAGATCCGCCTACTTTACTTACAATGCTAGGATTTGTGTACACTTTTTGTCGAAAATGAAAAAAAAAATATAGAACATAGTCCGCAGCATATTGGTATTAAGGGCAGATTGTTACTGCATCATCCTCATTCTATCACATAATTTTTAACTCTTCACTGCTCCCATATCATTTCCTTAATATCCTTTTATTTTTTTTTCTTTACATCTGGTTTTTGTGATGACTGGTCTGCACTTTAAATAACAAAAGTAGTTAGGTAATTGAAAATATAATATTGAAATCAATTTATGAGTCCTTTACACATTATCATCTGGGATAAAATGAATGCATTTATGCAGCTATGATTTTCTGCAAGGCAGTGATCCTTTAGATACTCTTTATGGCAGTTTACATTCGTCGAGTAAACGTTTACAAAACATTAGGATAGTAGTTAATTTCCTACCGTAGCTCCATATAAATTACAAGGCGAGATATAAATAACTATTTCATGTATTATATTACTTGAGTTAGCTAAGTTGGGACTGCTGTCTGTAGATATGGTGTATTCAACTCAAATCAGTGTGTACAGCAGAAATCTTCAGGTTTATGTAATTTGTTTTTATTTATGGTTCACATTTTTTATATATTTTATATAAATGTTAACAAAACTGTTTTTTTTTTTCCAGTGATTTTTTTTAGCGGTTTGTTGTAGTAATTTATCTGAAGTCAACGTTTTTGTACTCATTTATATTGTATTATTGTGTATTTTCTTAAGCCCTCAATATCACGACTGTTTCACGCGTCGGCTGTATGTGTATCTTTAGAATTGCCTACTATCTCATTTGCTTCCCTAACGTTTCCTGCTTTCTGTCCACTCTTAGCTGCTATCGTTGACTCGCAAGAAATTTTCTATAATCTGCTCTCAACAGAAAAGGATGGCATCACAAAAGAGAATAAAAACTTCAGACATTTATGCTAATGACTGTGAGAGCAAGTATGGCCTGGATTCAGTCTCAAGCGCTACTTGGATAACAGAGTCAAAACTGAATCAATGGGATCAGGAGGATTTCGGGTAGCGGAAAATTTGATGGACGTCACTTGCTTAAGTTGCTTCATTTACACAAAAGTCTAGTCAGGGGCGCCGTCTAACGACTCGTCGCCTTAACTGTAGAGAACAGATTTTTGCTCTCCAGTTTTAAAAGTGCAGATCTCAGGCTGGGGCCTTCTTAGAGCACATGGGCAGACATTGTAAAAGGGGTAGAGAAGTACGTACACAAATAGGCTAACTGACTAATGAACAAACAAAACAGTTTGATTTATACTTATGAACTATACATCGACTTTTCCTTTAAAAGATATGATATAATTACAGAATAAAAAACCTTTTACAGAGTCAGCAGAAATTAAAAGATAAAATTGGGCGACAGTGATTTCAAGAATTCTACTGTAATGTCTAAGCCTTGCCGTTAAAGTGGCAGATGGATGAACTAGGAGTATCCTACTTTCAGCGGCACCGAGCCTCAACTTGTCAATAATTATGTCGCTCAAGCGGATCCTCGGTTAACTGTCGCTCCTCTGGTTCGACTGTTTGTGGCGGGTTTGATCCTTGGTATTATTGAGGTTTTAAGGTATCCGACGCGGCTTCTTATTCTCAAATCAAAGCTCTAGCAGTTGAGCTTTCTCTTACCCTAAGACCGGCTGAGAACTTTGATATGTATATAATTTTTATTGTCCTTTGTCTATCGCCTCTTCATGATTGTGTCAATTATTATTGCTTCTAATAAAGCCACGTGACAACGGATTTGTTTGATTTTTTTTTCCATAGAGCGCTTCCTGATGAAAAGACCTTTAATTTTGAATGGCAGTGGAGTGGCCACGAGTGACCACGAGTGACCACAAGTGACCACTAGCTATGGAGAAATTATTGACAGAGTTGTGCAGCATTGAAAATCGGATTATCTTGTCATATGATTCAAAATAACAGGAAATTTATTCGCTGATACTCTGATTTTTCGCCTCCACTTGAGATATGGAAAAATGAAGCGTTAAAAAAAGAGTTGTAATTTTGTAAACGAACATCATTACTCTACAATTGCCTCATTGCCGTTCAAGTTTTATTCGTCGCCAAAGCATGTGAAAGTAAATTCGTGATAAAATAGAAATCTAACCCTTGCATGAGCTAGCATTTCATTTCGAAGACTTTTACACAAAGCAACCAACCCAAGATCTATAATAGTTACTCTTTCCTGCTAAATAAAAGTTTACATGCTAGGGAGCTCGATCATGCTATAATTATAAGATTACAATATGTCTATATTTACAATGAGGAAATGTGGACTATACAGACGCAAACCTGTAATAGCCGTGAGACAATAACATTCTGAGGCGGCTCTGCTTCTCCTACTTGTGTCTTTTTACTTCGACAGCTGTATACCTTTACTCGATGAATCGCTTCATATACCCAGACCCCTTCCAAAGGACCGCCGAGAAAGTAGACTTACTTCTTCCAGATTGCAAAACAACCCCACATCAGGCAGGCAGGAACTAGTAAAATGAACGTTTCTAAGCAATGACTACATACGATTTTTATCTTGCTGCAAAACTTTCCTGAGAGTTTTAGATAAATCTTTCAACCTAAAAGCGTCATATTTTCTTTTCAGAAAATATTGCAGGGTATGGAGAAGCGCCTTGTCAACCCTGCCCCGTCTTTTCATTGATCTTGCAGCAAGTCTTATTTCTAAATCATCTGTATGCCTTTACTAATGACTCTGTAAGCCTCTGTGTTTTATATGAATCTATCTCCCCCCCCCTCTCTCTCTCTCTCTCTTTCTCTCTCTCTCTCTCTCTCTCTCTCTCTCTCTCTCTCTCTCTCTCTCTCTCTCTCTTTCTCTCTCTCTCTTTCTTTTCTTGCTTCTTGCCTTTTTTCAATTATAGCTTTTATTGTTCTTTCTCTGTCATGGCCAGTAATATCTGACGAAAAGTCTCTTGTGCACTCATCTCAACAAGCACATGTCAAACTTTTTTCTCGAAATAGCCTCTAGCTAAGGACTGAAAGAGTCGATATTGTCTCAGTAATAAGTAGAAGGATATGAAAAAATACCTCACTACACTGAAATCGGTTTTAGTATTCCCGATTTTTTTTTAGAATTTTACACTTTTCTTTTTGTAAATTTCCTCCAAAAATGTTGTTAGTTGCTAACGGTGGTCTTGACATGGCATTAAAATCTCTATATATTAATCAAGGGCTACCGACAGACCGAAATTGCTAATGGAACTGATGGTTATTGGTCCATGGGAAAGTCAGCACCTGTAGTGTGCAGAACAAGCATTTTTTTTTTGGTCATTTAAAGGGCTTGATGAACAAATCTCTGCGAATCCATTAAGTGTAAATTGTCGACAGCTTGAAAACGTTATAAAGAACAGATTTCGAAACTCTTAATAAAATGTAATTTGTTAAGTTTAAAAAAAAAAGAAATCGAAGAGAAAAAAATAAAAGAAAAATCAAATTGAAACACTTAAAAACCTGTTCATTTATTTAACAATCTGCAGAATTCCATTGAAATTATTTTTTATGGTTTTTTAATAACTTGATATCGAAAGGTCATTTCCATTCTGAAAACCAAACACTGGTAAGTGAATTTTCATATTAATCCTGTCATCATAAGACTAACTTAGTTATAGAAATTCTCACTTTGAAAAGATAATTCTGAAATAAAAAAAAATTAGTATTTTAGACAAAGTTCATGAGATTTGGCATCACCATGATTTGCTTCAGACCGCAGTTTCAAGTAAGAACGTTTGTATTTTTTTTCCTGTATGTTAAAATGTTTCTGCGAATGTTGTGGATCTAAATATTCCATTGGAAGATTCTTCTGAGTGATACATACGTGTCTTTAATCTAAATCAAGCATCATTTAAAAATCTACAAAAGAAATAACAGATACTCACACTTGTCTTGTTATACTTTTTTCCAAACTCTGACAGCAAACTAAAATATTTGGGTTTGGCTACTGTAAATTAGTGCTTTTATACACACTTGAACTAATATTACAACGGGAAAACAAAAACAATCCGTCAGACTTTTTTTTTCATATCATCTTGTTATACAACCACAGCATAATTATATTATGAGAAATATGAGAATAAACTAGCCACAACCACAGCATAATTATATTATGAGAAATATGAGAATAAACTAGCCACAACCACAGCATAATTATATTATGAGAAATATGAGAATAAACTAGCCACAACCACAGCATAATTATATTATGAGAAATATGAGAATAAACTAGCCACAACCACAGCATAATTATATTATGAGAAATATGAGAATAAACTAGCCACAACCACAGCATAATTATATTATGAGAAATATGAGAATAAACTAGCCACAACCACAGCATAATTATATTATGAGAAATATGAGAATAAACTAGCCACAACCACAGCATAATTATATTATGAGAAATATGAGAATAAACTAGCCACAACCACAGCATAATTATATTATGAGAAATAAGAGAATAAACTAGCCACAACCACAGCGTAATTATATTATGAGAAATATGAGAATAAACTAGCCAAGAGTAGTCTAGAGCAGATGAAGTAATATTATTCTACCACAAATTTTTCCCCTTTTTTGGAGAACGTATTTGTTGAAAAAAGAGGGACCTACGCGTTAGAAATTGACAGCGAGGGATTCGCTGATTGTATCTGTATCTTCAAAGATATTTCATTTGATGTATTCTTTTAATAGTTTCAAAGGAAAAAGAGAGATAAAACAAAACAGAGACAAAGTCAGATATGACATCTGAGACAGCATAGAAAGGGAAAAAAATTGAGAGCAGAGAATTAAGGAATTGTTAAGTTAGGGGATCTGGAAGGAGCAAAGGATAAAAGCGACAAAAGCCCGAGAGAAAAACTTAGAGTTAAAGCCAAAGCTGAAATAATAAGTTTTTAATATTGATGCTCGAAAAAAGGTATACAGAACTAAAGAGTGCGAAACAGTGTGCGTGTGAGTGGGAAAAAAAGAAATAATTAAAAAAGAGAGACACACAAACAGACACATTAAAGGCAGGCAGACAGACAGATGAGCAATGGATGAATATATCCGACCCGCCTGAGGGTACCATGTCCTGAGGGTACCATGTCCTGAGAGTACCATGTCCTCACTTAAATTGGCAAAATTTGGGAAATTATTGTCACCCAGCTGAGGACTTTTTAAGCTCTTTTATTTTACCTCCATGGAGGAAATACCCATATTTTCCTCATAAAACACACGCGAACTGCGCTAAACATAGAAGTTCCCAGTACTTGTTAAACCTCTTGACGCATTCCTGATATCATAATTTGAGAAATAGCGGAACTCAAGTCTCAATATTATCTCTTATCCATCGTTTTTGCATTTTCTAGCTGTTTTTTGCGTGATTGATTTTCCTGATCAAAAAGTCATTTTGGGACAAACGTACACACGCACGCAGTAACAATCTTTCTTCTTCAATTATTTACAACCCATATTGTTTTGTTTTTTCTTCGTTTAAAAGTTTCCATCTGCTTCCTTTGGGATCACTATGTTATGATTTTTGTGAGTTAGTTCTTAACTATCTACCCAGCGTAGCCTGGGAACAACTATTGATGTTTAATTGTTTGTTTCATTATTCTTCAGATTTGTGTGTGTTTAAATTAAAAATGACATGTGTATAGATATACATTTTTTTTCAATTTTTAATTTCCCGATAGGTGATCACTTCTTTAAGATATGCTTTGGTATTTCAATCTAGCAAAGATAAAAAATCAAGTAGCAAGATATCTGTAGTTCTATCATGTCCAAATGTAAAAAAAAAATTCTGAAAAGGATAGACGCATTTTTTTCTGATGAATCCTGCAAGTCTCTCAGTCTGAGGCCTATATCTACCCTGGCGGAACGGACTTTGACTTAATCAGATTCTGAATCAATATCAAGCTGTTTTTCATAGATCTGCAAAGTTTCTTGAAACTGTCTAAACTTTTATCTATTTGACACTAGATATCTTTAAAACGAATAAATTGCTTAAAGTCATTATGTGGAACCCCATAAAAGTGGTAAGCATAGATAAACAGGTTTATCACTGTCAAATCAGTGGGAAGATAAATCAAATGAGGTAGGCTTGAAAAAAGCATCCAGATTTGATTTTTTTTTTTTTTGTTTAAGGTATTAACTTCGTTATTAAGAGGAAGAATATATTTGTGGTGACATACATGAGCAAATCCTAAATTACTTTTTCAAGATTCTGAACCCGGAAAAGGCTGTGGAAGATGTTAAAATGCTGTTGTTATAATCTTTGCTCATTCTCAAAGTATACATCTTTGCCACATGTTTATTTAAACGAAATGTATCATACATTTATATACAAAGGAATAAATAAATGCATGTTTTGGCTTGTTTCATTTTGTTTTATACTTTTCTGTGAACAAAATATTTCAGGGTTAAAATGTTAACGCCCCCTAATATTCTTAAAACAACAAAAATTAGGAGTGATTAAGTTTATCATTCCGACATTAAAGCCATAAAGGAAAAAGGAGAGTGACCTTTGAACGCAGCTTAGGTTTCGTGAATTTTAAAAAATGTTTTAAAAAAGAAATTTAGTCAAGAACAAATTCAGGAAAAACATTAGCATCCTCAAGAGAGTAGGATAGAAATAGTTTTTCAACTTCGATAAAATTTGTTGTGAACGCCAATTCTGGTAATAATGGTAACAAATGGCCAGAAAGCTCCTTGCTCTAAAATGGTGAGTCCCAATGTCAAGAGCTTTTCTTTAAACTGGAGGCGCGAAACCTCTAGGACGGACGTCGGCTTTTCTGGGCTAGACACAGACCTCTCGCCACAGCCCAGAATGAATGGGTGGCTGGGGCCAGGAAATGGGGGTCTGTCTGCTCACTGAATAGAGAGATGTGTGAGGGATGGGTGAGTGCACGGAGACTTGAAGTGTCTATCTTAGATTTTTCAATGGCAGTGAGAGATGCGGTTTGAATTGAGATCTCGAACAGTTTCCAATGGAAAGCGTTTAGCGAAAATCGAGTGATTAAAATATCAATTAAGTGGGAACCACAAAGAAAAGAATTAATGGACTGCTCAGACTTATGTCCTGAAAAGGAGGACATTTGTTAAATTAGATAAACATACCTCTAGAAACGGCTCAGGAGAAATACTCTCCTTCCAAGTAAAGTCCAGTTTAATACTTCACAATCATGATCCTCACTGGTATGGTAAATAAAAAATAATATGCAACAATAACAAATTTCCACAGCTTTGTCGAAAAGAGCTGTAAATGAAACATTTAAATTATTCTTATACAAAATACTAGAAAATTATGTTCTTTTCTAATTATAGTATATTATTATACAATGCAAAACAATGAATCAAATCTGGAATCTATTTTGATTCAGCCCTCATTTTTTTGTCTCTCTACGGAGGCTATAATTTATATCGTGCTGATATAATTCAAAACAAATTACACTGAGATGGACAACCTGAAGTGATGAAATATTCAAGCCCTGTGAAAAAAGTCGTGAGCTCATTCACACACTTGTCATTAAATCATCTCTCGATTGAGGTCTATGGCTGGTCCTGACACGATCTTTAAAATTGGGTTGATACTCTTGTCTCTATGAACGTACACATCTAGCGGTGTATTATTAATTTAAGAATTTTCAACCGAAACTCATTCATGCCAATAGATTACATCCAATGTTAACTTGTTGTTATTTGACAGTGACTTTTGTACTCCAGAGGTTCAAAGTTTGCCTGATTTTCCCAGATTAAAACATTTTTGATTTTAAAGAGGCATCGAAATGTTTCATGAGACTAGTACAACCAACGCAAAAAGTGTAAGTTTGAGGGGGATTATTTATTGCAAGCTTTGTTGTGTGTTCAGATCAATCAATTGTTGTTAAAGTTTTAAAAGGCATAGAATTAAAACTAAAGGCTAAGAAAATTTCTCCTTTTTCTCCTCCTTCTACGTCTTCTTCAGGATCAGCTTAAAACACAGGGGAGACAGACAGCAGACCAGGTAAGGGTGGTTGTGGGGGAGGGGGGGGACACGCCACAATGGCCAAACTGCTCTTCTGGACAAGTTTATTGACGAACACATTGAATAAAGAAAAGTTAAAATTAAACAAAGTAGGTCGTGTTCCTCATCATTTTTTTTCTCTACATCACCATTTATACCTCTTCCAAAGCGACAAACTACGGGAAGTGTCAATTCTAGAGCTCAGAGCCAGTCGCCGTGTGTCGCCGGCACAAGTGCTTCCTCGGGTGAGGATATAGAAAGAGAAATCGTGAAATCCTCTAGCGTGGATCCTCCGGTTCCGCTTGAGGAAAGAGAGTAAGAAGAGGACAAACTTGATGAGAGCAAACTCCTTTACAGGGATGATGTATAAGGGACATCTGCGTGAGGCTGAAGAGGACAAACTTGATGAGCGCAAACTCCTTTACAGGGATGATGTATAAGGGACATCTGCGTGAGGCTAAAGAGGACAAACTTGATGAGAGCAAACTCCTTTACAGGGATGATGTATAAGGGACATCTGCGTGAGGCTAAAGAGGACAAACTTGATGAGAGCAAACTCCTTTACAGGGATGATGTATAAGGGACATCTGCGTGAGGCTAAAGAGGACAAACTTGATGAGAGCAAACTCCTCTACAGAGATGATATATAAGGGACATCTGCGTGAGGCTAAAGAGGACAAACTTGATGAGAGCAAACTCCTTTACAGAGATGATATATAAGGGACATCTGCGTGAGGCTAAAGAGGACAAACTTGATGATATCAAACTCCTTTACAGAGATGATATATAAGGGACATCTGCGTGAGGCTAAAGAGGACAAACTTGATGATATCAAACTCCTTTACAGAGATGATATATAAGGGACATCTGCGTGAGGCTAAAGAGGACAAACTTGATGAGAGCAAACTCCTCTACAGAGATGATATATAAGGGACATCTGCGTGAGGCTAAAGAGGACAAACTTGATGAGAGCAAACTCCTTTACAGAGATGATATATAAGGGACATCTGCGTGAGGCTAAAGAGGACAAACTTGATGATATCAAACTCCTTTACAGAGATGATATATAAGGGACATCTGCGTGAGGCTAAAGAGGACAAACTTGATGAGAGCAAACTCCTTTACAGAGATGATATATAAGGGACATCTGCGTGAGGCTAAAGAGGACAAACTTGATGAGAGCAAACTCCTTTACAGGGATGATGTATAAGGGATATCTGCGTGAGGCTAAAGAGGACAAACTTGATGAGAGCAAACTCCTTTACAGGGATGATGTATAAGGGACATCTGCGTGAGGCTAAAGAGGACAAACTTGATGAGCGCAAACTCCTCTACAGAGATGATATATAAGGGACATCTGCGTGAGGCTAAAGAGGACAAACTCGATGAGAGCAAACTCCTTTACAGGGATGATGTATAAGGGACATCTGCGTGAGGCTAAAGAGGACAAACTTGATGAGAGCAAACTCCTTTACAGGGATGATGTATAAGGGACATCTGCGTGAGGCTAAAGAGGACAAACTTGATGAGAGCAAACTCCTTTACAGGGATGATGTATAAGGGACATCTGCGTGAGGCTAAAGAGGACAAACTTGATGAGAGCAAACTCCTCTACAGAGATGATGTATAAGGGACATCTGCGTGAGGCTAAAGAGGACAAACTCGATGAGAGCAAACTCCTTTACAGAGATGATATATAAGGGCAAACGGCTGGCTTCCAGCCTGCACAATGGCTACACAGACTCTCATCAAGGAGCCGGGTCGACCCTCCGGCTACAGAAAGACGAAGTGATGGCCCTGCCGTCCATCTCTGCCACCTCAACAGCAAGGAGTGGAGGCAAAACCAGGCACGATAAAAGCTCTAGTGATTGAAGAACAGGGTTTACATCAAACAAAACATTATCATTGCAAACAACAGTTTACCAAATCGGCCAAGAAAAGGACAGACAGAAAAATGGGGAAAATGTGTGTTTGATCTAGAATTTCTAGCAATGAACTGTCGAGGAAGGACTGATTGTACGAATCAACTCCTTCCATCTAACTAAAAGCGGTAGGTTTTTCAAGACAGGAGACAAAAGCGATTGATAATGGAATGAGTCACTCCTGCAACAAATAGTGATAATTCAATCAACTCCTAACTTACATATTTAAATATGTTAATATCTAAAAAAAAAGAAATAAAAATGCATAAATCTAAGAGAGACTTTTGGATGTGATGAGCAGCTGGACTAAAAAAAACAACAAAACAAAACATGCAAACCCTGGTATTGCAGATAGTATTATCATTTACTGCCTTCATAGTTGATTATAGTATTTAATATACACCGTGGTAGTAGTGAGTAAAGCTTGACTCTTGTATTACACAGAAGATTCACCCTTATATTTGATCCTCACATCACCAATGAGTGAGTTTAAAGTTCCATCAGAGTTCCGATCTACCCGATATGTAGATAACGCACCAAATCACACTGCTCTGTACGAGTTCTATCAAACAACAGAAGAAGCTTATCAAATCCGATGATACAAAAAGTTTTATTTCGGTAAATCGTTTTGTGTTGAGTACAGTATGATACGAAATCATAATTTGGAGTCAGTGAATGACAATTCTAATGTTTCGTAAATTTATTAATCCAAACTCTTGTGAGTAGATGAAAGGCATGTTATTGTAACAGCTTGATTCAAAGACTCATAAAAAAGGAATGAATAGAATGAATAGAAATGGAAGAACACATCTAAATATAGAGGTCAGATTGTTAATAAGTGACTGTATAAGATCCAAGATAGCTGTCACATTTTTATGTACTTCAGAAAAAATAAAACATTGAACAAACTGTACAACAATAGATTACAGATAAATTTAAAAAAGAATATTAAAACCACAGAATCTATGAAAAAAAGAGCATATGATTGAATTTTTAGGCTGTTTTCACACTAACATCCTGTATTTACCACACATGCACAGCAAAACGCAAAAAGCGATTTGTCAAGTGGTGGAATTCTTCATGTTTAACGAAGTTCTGGAATTTACCAGGGGGAAACCGTGAGCACCTCATTCACCTTCGCTAAACAGACAAGCCTTACACGCACTTGGTGGAGCTTCGAGTGTCGCCCAAATTTAGCCAATCAGTGCGAGGGTGCGGCACCTTACGGCTGTATGACTTATAGAAAGGAGATTTAAGAGTTAGATAGAGAAAGAGAAGAGAGAGAGAGAGGAGAGAGAGAGACGGAGACAGAGACAGACAGACAGACACACAGAGAGAGACAGAGAGAGAGTCTGACTTAGAGACATAAATGAATATAGAAATAAAGAAAACAGTCAAACAACGTTAGAGGCTGAGGCAGACGAAGCTAGGTCTAAGGCTCTAGAGATGCAAGTGACTGTAAATAAAGGAAAAAATAGTATAGAGATACAGAGAGACAGAGACATTTATTTGTAAACAATGGAGAGCTTGACAGATCAACGAGTAGCACTTATAAGAAATTTCTTTGGAAAAATATTTTACGTTTGATGTCGTGATGACACTATTCGCATTCTCAAAAATTGTTTTTCGAATAATTAAAAACTAAAACTATTTGATATTCCTTTTAAGAGTTTAGTTACTCAGAGTTACACTAAGTTTAATACGTTCACTTAGAGAATTATCGATAAAATAGAGATAGGTACTTCTTTTAGACAACTTCAGCGAGTCAGGCACTTACTAAGGTTTGTTTCAGATCTTCATAACCGAAACAGACAGAAGTTTTTTATGCTATTCAACCCTCTTAGAGTGTGCGAGACTTGCAGATTGGTTCTTGGCGGTTACCAGACTAAAGCACGGTTCCCTATGTAGAAAGACCAGATATAAGGACTAAAGAACATTCTGCTCTGAACAACCGATGCTTGTCAAGAAGGAGGAACTTTCACTCAAAAAGTTATCTGTATCCTTACACTGTTATAAAGATGGTTGAAATAAATCTTTATCTTACGGAAAATTCTATTCAGTTGTTACGTCTCTGTCTTACTCCATTGCAGATTATACTGTGATTGCACAAGTTTTTTTTACATTCTGCTGCATTGACAGGAGCTGGGCTTTACTAATGTTTACCTCTAGGACTCTAAACCACAATCTTTAACATTTAAACGATCAGTAATATCACCTAACCATCTCACGGCAATATACTATAATATACTATATTCTGATATATGTGTCAAATACATTTACTACAAGAACCTTAACTTCACTGAATTTTGAAAACTCTGAAAATTCTACGCTGATTCATTCCTTTGGTATCATTTCCAATTCCTATGTTCAACAACGAAGTATACTATTGTTCGTTTATTTTCACCATTTAACTACACCAATGAGTAAAAAAACTTGTTCCATTAATGAGCGTTTGGTAGGATCCTGGCTATTGATTTATTGTACAGAATGTGAACAATTATGCTTTCTCTTAGATCTAAGTAGTGCGACATTAAATTGCTCTAGAAGATTCTTTACTTAAAGATTTAATGTATAATTATAACGACTGGTATTTTAATATTGGTACAGCTGTAGAACAAAAAAAATGTTAATTAAGAAATTTTAAGATGCTAGTAAAGCTCAGTCAAAGCTCTCTGTCTCTTCCTCTCTTTCTGTCTCCATCTTTCTCTCTCTCTCTCTCTCTCTCTCTCTCTCTCTCTCTCTCTCTCCCTTTCTCTCTCTTTTTATTACTCTTTCTCTTTTTTTCTTGATAAGTTTATCTTTCGATCTTCTCTCTCTCACCTATTTGTGATACTATTTGTCTGAAGAAATATGTTTCCTGTTATTATCATTATTCTCCACCTGTCTTAATTTCTTTAAAATATGGAATAACATTTTTTTAACGTGATTCCACTCTCTCCATTACATTATATACTCCTCTTCTTTTAACCTCCTTCCATTTAAGTTCTCTTTCTCGTCTCTGTAATTCCCTCTCGATCCATCCTTGCACGACCTACACTAATCGTGTTTTCATGGCAAGTATGATAATATTATTTTTCCACAAAAGCTGCCAGAAAAATCAATGCGCAAGTCCCTGCTATCATTTTTTCCTTCTCATTGTATGTCTCATAACCTTGTTTCAAGGCTGCATTTAGGCTGCTTTCATCTGGAACTGCTGTGAAAACATAACTGAAAAAAAAATATAGAAAATAGGATAATGAGTAAATGTTAAACAAAACCATAAATAGCATCAGTAACATCAACAACGACAACAACATTTGTAGTAATATCAGAAGCAGCAGCAGCAGTGGAAGTAGTAGTGATGGTGATGGTGGTAGTAGTAGTAGTAGTAGTAGTAGTAGTAGTAGTAGTAGTAGTAGTAGTAGTAGTAGTAGTAGTAGTAGTAGTAGTAGTAGTAGTAGTAGTAGTAGTAGTAGTAGTAGTAGTAGTAGTAGTAGTAGTAGTAGTAGTAGTAGTAGTAGTAGTAGTAGTAGTAGTAGTACTACTACTACTACTACATCAACCCACTCTAGGATCCGATGGTCTCCTAAATGACTTGCTGTTTGGGTTTGGAACTAATGACATCGGCCAGTGGGATGGTTTTGAAGATTGAACCAGCAATCAGTTAGTCGTGGTGGAATACTTTTGTGAACGTATGTATTTCTTTAAAGAATATTTATTGTGAAGCAGTCGAATGATTGTAACTCTTGGCAAATGCTCAGAGAACGCATTTTTAGCTTTAAAAAAATTAAAAGGTTAGTTGTTTTTTTTTGTTTGTTTTTTTTGCTAAACAAAACCCTGATCAATCTAGAATTACCCAAAATGTTTTTTTAATTGACGCAGGCTTCAAAGCAACGAACGAAAATGTTTTCACCGTTTAATTTGGACTTATCTCGTACAGCGTGCATTATCTATAAAATATGACCACTTAACAAATATATGGGCCCCTAAGTTTTGATTTTTTTCTGTTTTAAGTTTTACTAAAATTAGAGCTACCGTCAATTTCCATCCCATAAAAATATTATCTACGTACTCTGTTAATTTTAGGACCAACAGTCAAGCAAATGGGTTAGGTTCTCTAAAATTTTGTTCTGTGTCCAACATATGAGTATAAAATGAATTAAAGAGAAAAATCAATTTTTTTTCAAACTTACGTCATATGGATATAGAACAAATAAAACTGAGGCGTCAACATACTCATATAAAACACTCACTGCATTTTTTTGTCAATACCAAACAAATGTGTAAAAAAAGATGGAATACTGAAATCAACAATCTTAACTTTTCTTTCATTATTAGCTGTGCAGCTTATTTTATTTTATTTCTAAGTTAATTCAAATATTTTTCTTTCAAATTTTTAATTTACTGACCTTTTCTTCAACCCGCTTTTATTTCATTTTTTGACTCAGAGAATTAGTCAAGCATAGGTTTTGTTCAATTATTGGCCATGTGGATTTTTATTTACTAATTCTTTCAAACAGATTTATTTGATATTTCTTACTTAGGTTTATTCTTAATATAAACGATTTCAATAGTATTCTACTAACTCTTTGTTTTTCAATCTTTAGAAGACAAATGCATATATTTACAACACAAGCACAATTTCTAGAACTTTTTGTTAGAAAATGAAAAACAGTAATTTTTTCATAGCTGATATTGCTAGAAATCAGTATATTTTAGACTAAACTATAGTAACATTCTTCTTTGGACCTTAATAGACAAAATCAATTATGCCATGATACCATTTGATGTAAACGTTGGAGCTGGCATATAACTACAGAAATCTATTCTTTTATATATTTTGATGAATCGTTTTGGTTTGATGCCTTCTAGAACAATGCTGTAAGCAAGAAATTCCTTTTTTTATCATTATCATAGAAATAGAGAGGTCTTTGCCAAATAGAGTGATAACAATATGAAGTACGATCTAGTTTTTTTATAAGACTTTTTAACGTCTATTATCAAGTAAGATCAAATAACATGACTTTCCCTCAAAGCAGTGCAAATCTTGGATATTTTTGCTGGTTTATAATGAGAGTTTAGAAGTATATTTTAGTGAATTTAGAAAGTACGTTATAAGGTCTTTTGCCGTATTATAATTGAAAAAATATTGACCACCAACATAAATTGTGATGCACGTGCTTTAATAAATATATGACCATGGTAATGATTTATATACATAAATACACTTTTAGGGAAACAATGCATAATTTTAAAATAAATTGAAACTATAACAGGTAGATTATAACTTTTTTTAAAATGGCTTTCTGGTAATATTTTTATGCGTTTAAGACTTCTTTTACAGAACCTCATTGAAATTAAAATTAAACGCGTTTATTGGTTAAAGAAAGTTTGTACTTTAACCCACCAGTACTGCAACTTTAAGTATATAGTAGGGTAATTTAAAAAGGTACCACTTACACATAAAATTTAAAACTGAAAAGTAAAAGATCGCATCATGAAAGAGAACAAAAAAAGATTCAGAATTTTATGCTATTGAGTCTGAGAGTGAGCATAGCCTAGACCAGTATCAAGCACTACTTGGAAAGGAGAGCCAAAACTGAAGCAGTGTGATTAGAAAACCATCAGGCAGCAAAGAAAAAAACGAAGGACGTGACTTGTTTAAGCTGCTTTTTTTACATACAGGTCAAGTTAGGGATGGGCTTAATCATGCAGTAGACGCGACACCTCACTGCTAGTCTCCGTCTCCTTAACTTTGGAGTGGAGATTTTCCTCTCTGGTTCTAAAATTGCAGATCTCGGACTGGGGTCAAGAATTTAGGTTTTACTCTCTGAACTCTTATTTATGTTGTACTTTAGATTGTTACTCTTTCTTCGTTGTTTCAAATTTTTTTTATCCCATACCTTTTTAAAAACTCTCAAAATCTTTGCCTAAAGATTGATTGTATTTTACTTTATCCAAATTATTTTTTAAAAGGTTGCTTTTAGAGCAAAATAAATATTATGTAAACCACTACATCCGCAATTTCTTTGGTTCTCTGCATTTTAATCGAGGTTCTTCTATGCTCAAGTAAGGTCCACGCAGCTATCAGAACGAAAGATCCTGCCGGACACTTTCCATCGGTAGAACATGCAGGTAGTTCATCATCATTGTGTCTTAAAATATCTCTCAGAGTTTTAAGCTACGGCATCCCATAATTTTTCTACTGCTCTTATTCAGGTGCATCATACTTCCTTTAAATGATGCCTTGTAAAAAAAAGTGGCTTTTAAATGTATGTCTTTGCAGTTTGTAATGTATATTTCCAAAGGGATACTAAGGTTATGTTTGCTTTGCCATACATGTTTGTTCTGTAAGATGATTTTTATGTTTATTACGTTTAAATCCGTTTGAGTTAGCGTTAAGATCAGGAATGCCCATTAGTAACTAGTTTTAAACTATCTCATTCTAAACCCTGAGATAGATTTGAGACAAACAAATTTATCATAATCTTTGAAAGCGCGAGTAAAGCATTTAGAATTGAAAGTGAGAAAAAATATAATGCTCTGATATAAGTCGCAATATAGCTCGGAAGACAATATGATGTCTCATGAAATCTGTCTCCGGATAAAACTTGCACCTGTTTCTGTCTTTTAGTAATGCTGGAGATATCATTCTCCCACTTCAATACCTCCATAACAATAGTTCTAATTAAAAAAATAACGCAAGAACACATTTGAGAAAATGAATGTCTTTCATTCATTTGGATTTTTTAACAATGAAAAAAAAAATTTGATTCAATATTCTAAGAAGACAAACTTGTTCTTAGATCGACTACATTCATAAGCTCTAAATCAATATAGTTGTGAGGTCTAATACTGAACATGATTAATATAATTATTAAGGATTAGAACTGATTGGTTTGAATGTATTCCCTGGTTGAGTTTTGTTTCCCTTTCCCGTTTCAAAATAAGACTACTCGAGCATATAAGTCAGGACAAATCTTTTTCTATTCTAATAATATTGTTAGTTTATTACTATTGTATGGAGATTACATTATAATGGAAACCATTTGTAATAGCGAAGAATATTCAAAACATATCAAAATGTAAAATATTAAACAGCAACTAAAAACTCACTGGGAAAAGACAAAACAATTGATTGACTAGATTTATAAGATATACCTAAGTGATACTGATGCATAAAAAATAATATCAAATTAATAATAAGTACGAATTTAGCCCGCGAAAATGTTAAAACTCGCTGTCTCTGAAAGTTGAAAGGTAATTTTTTCACAATTCAATATTTTACTCTCATCCACGGCTCTGGTTTGAAATATTTAAAGGAAGTCTTTCTAGCATTATGGCTGCCGTTTATGGAACAAAAGTGAGCGAAAAACATATCTGTACTTGCTGTTGTAATTATAGTAGACAAAAATATTCAGTGATGCGTTCAAAATAGAACAAGAACGACTAACTTGGCTAATGATACCAAATAAATTGATTAATCGCTTACCAATGTCAAAGTTTGGGACAAAGAGTCGAATTGTTGATGTAATCAAGAACGTTAACTGTGACAGAATAAAGATGGTGCACACCAGTACCACAGACTTCACCACTTGTATATCTTTAGAGGACAGTCCTTGGACGACTGCCTTGTCTGGTGCCTGGTCAGAGGTTTTAAGTAGAACTGTTGTGCAGGCACGTCGTATTTTGGACGCCTGATAGAGCTTGAAAGTAAGAACAGCCACACAGGTAATCATTGTGATGTACAAGAAATAAATTACAATCCCCCTGTTTAAAATATCGTTGATACGGGTCATGTAAGCATTGTTAACATCTTTTAAATACGGTGAAGACACATTTGTTTGAGGATTTGTTCTCCACGAAATCCTGTTGATTGACAACACTGGTATCCTCAAGCAAACAGCCAGGACCACTAAAAACATGACCCATTTAACCGTCCTGGATTTAGTAAAAATTACCTTAAACTTAAGGGGTAAAGCTACACATGCGCAACGCATCATACCTAGAGAGACAGTAATAAGAGCTGAGAGGTCGTATGCGGTGTATGCTGGCCAGTAGAGCAGGTAACGGAAAATAAAGTAGTCAATAGGCCAGGTGTGAGATTTTACGAGAATCCGAATGAGTAGAGAGCATGTTGGTGATGTAGTAAGTGTGAGAAACACTAGGTCTGACGCCGCAAGGGAAAGCAGTAAAACCGTCACGTTGTCTTTTGCTCCTGTCTTCAGGAAGACAATAATGTTGATGATGTTGGAAACTAAACCAAACAATATCATGGCCGGCCAGAGTGGAGCCAATATTTTTACAACAATTAAGAATTCCTCTCTATATGGATATGTCGAAACATAATTTGATGTTATTAGAATGGAATTTTGAGTTTGAGATTCGTTCAGTTTATAATTTTGAAACATTGTTTTAAATGCAAACGTCTTAAGCCCATTAAAGAAGACACAAAAGCTTTGGCCACTGATCTAGCAGTAACTGTAGGAAAAATTCAAATAAGATTCAGTCTGAAAATATTTACAGTGATGATACTTTTCGCTTCAAATTTATTTCGTGATGTAGCATGAAGTAGACTACATTGATTCAATCAGTATTTGTTCTGATTTGTTTTTGTGTGGATTAACACAATCATTTCAACTTTGCCGTAAATAATTTTCTGCTCGGAGCGTAAAATACGGAACCTCTTGCTTTGTTTTAGCAATGTGATAGTTTCTTAGACATTTTCTTTATTATAAACAAAAATCTTATTTTAATTGAAACTGAATGATTTGTTTAGGAACTATTGATATTTCTAATAAGCCATGTTTGATCAACCTAGTGAAAATGGTAACAGCTCGCACAAAACTAATTAGGAGACATAATCTCTCTGAAATGCTATGAAGAAATTGATAAGGTAATTAGAAATACGCACGCAGTGAAGTAATAATTAAAAATAATAATCAATTTACTCAATAAGTAAGTCAGCTTATTAGGGCTTTGATATTTGACAGTAATGGCAGCAATTTGAGATCCAATTTGATAATAGTTCAGGGAATAATGTAGAGTATTTATATTATGACTAACAAGAACTTTCAGACATGGAAATTGCTCATCACCCCATGCGTCGGTAGAATCAATGTTTAATTTTTTACTTCGGATGTTGGGCTATTAGAATTATAGCTTAGGTAATGATATCAAACACTGTTTGTTTTTTAATTAAAAAAAACTCTTTTATACTTTTTGTCCGGAAAAGAAACTGGCAGCTGTAATTACACTTAAAGAAAGGGAATGTTTGCTAATTATTTCTGATTCTCTAAGATAGATTTTCTAAGCCTGATTAAAAATTTCTTTACAAAGAGAAAGCAGCGTTTAGGTAAATAAAACGTCTTAACAGATCCTGTTTTTTGAGTAATTTTCTAGTTTCAATATTGAACAGATCTGGGTAATTTTCCAACTAGTGATCCTCCTCAAAAAAGGCGGATGAAATATATATATTTTTTTACCATCATTTAAAAAATCTTGTTGAATAATTTCTAACAATGTTTTGGAGCTAATTACATCGTCGGAAAAGATTAACTCGCCGTTATAGAAAAAAAATAATTGGTGTGAAATCAAATTTTTCTTGTATTATCGATCTGACGGCTTGTAATCTTTTTAGTGGACCTGTTTGAAATCCTCTTATGGCCCTAAAGTTTCCAGCTACTTTACTTGCTTTCTGTGTCCGTCAGCTCATGTTAAAGATTTCTTTTTTTATTGTTCGCCCTCTTGTTCAACCTGTGTCTTAATCTTCAGAACACATGTTCAGATCTAAACTTTCTAAGAATGAGTTTGGTTAAGCGAGGAGTCAACTCGTGGTATGCCTGGGAAAAACGATGGATTTTGAACCATGTTTAATTTTAGTGAATAATTCTCTTCACTGTCATATCAAGAGGGAAGCGCTCCAGGGTAAATCTTTCCTAGCATCTGCACTAAGATCCGCCTACTTTACTTACAATGCTAGGATTTGTGTACACTTTTTGTCGAAAATGAAAAAAAAAATATAGAACATAGTCCGCAGCATATTGGTACTAAGGGCAGATTGTTACTGCATCATCCTCATTCTATCACATAATTTTTAACTCTTAACTGCCCCCATATCATTTCCTTAATATCCTTTTATTTTTTTTTCTTTACATCTGGTTTTTGTGATGACTGGTCTGCACTTTAAATAACAAAAGTAGTTAGGTAATTGAAAATTTAATATTGAAATCCATTTATGAGTCCTTTACACATTATCATTTGAGATAAAATGAATGCATTTATGCAGCTATGATTTTCTGCAAGGCAGTGATCCTTTAGATACTCTTTATGGCAGTTTACATTCGTCGAGTAAACGTTTACAAAACATTAGGATAGTAGTTAATTTCCTACCGTAGCTCCATATAAATTACAAGGCGAGATATAAATAACTATTTCATGTATTATACTACTTGAGTTAGCTAAATTGGGACTGCTGTCTGTAGATATGGTGTATTCAACTCAAATCAGTGTGTACAGCAGAAATCTTCAGGTTTATGTAATTTGTTTTTATTTATGGTTCACATTTTTTATATATTTAATATAAATATTAACAAAACTAGTTTTTTTTCCAGTGATTTTTTTTTAGCGGTTTGTTGTAGTAATTTATCTGAAGTCAACGTTTTTGGACTCATTTATATTGTATTATTATGTATTTTCTTAAGCCCTCAATATCACATCTGTTTCACGCGTCGGCTGTATGTGTATCTTTAGAATTGCCTACTATCTCATTTGCTTCCCTAACGTTTCCTGCTTTCTGTCCACTCTTAGCTGCTATCATTTATTCGCAAGAAATTTTCTATAATCTGCTCTCAACAGAAAAGGATGGCATCACAAAAGAGAATAAAAACTTCAGACATTTATGCTAATGACTGTGAGAGCAAGTATGGCCTGGATTCAGTCTCAAGCGCTACTTGGATAGCAGAGTCAAAACTGAATCAATGGGATCAGGAGGATTTCGGGTAGCGGAAAATTTGATGGACGTCACTTGCTTAAGTTGCTTCATTTACACAAAAGTCTAGTCAGGGGCGCCGTCTAACGACTCGTCGCCTTTACTTTAGAGAACATATTTTTGCTCTCCGGTTTTAAAAGTGCAAATCTCAGGCTGGGGCCTTCTTAGAGCACATGGGCAGACATTGTAAAAGGGGTAGAGAAGTACGTACACAAATAGGCTAACTGACTAATGAACAAACAAAACAGTTTGATTTATACTTATGAACTATACATCGACTTTTCCTTTAAAAGATATGATATAATTACAGAATAAAAAAAACCTTTTACAGAGTCAGCAGAAATTAAAAGATAAAATTGGGCGACAGTGATTTCAAGAATTCTACTGTAATGTCTAAGCCTTGCCGTTAAAGTGGCAGATGGATGAACTAGGAGTATCCTACTTTCAGCGGCACCGAGCCTCAACTTGTCAATAATTATGTCGCTCAAGCGGATCCTCGGTTAACTGTCGCTCCTCTGGTTCGACTGTTTGTGGCGGGTTTGATCCTTGGTATTATTGAGGTTTTAAGGTATCCGACGCGGCTTCTTATTCTCAAATCAAAGCTCTAGCAGTTGAGCTTTCTCTTACCCTAAGACCGGCTGAGAACTTTGATATGTATATAATTTTTATTGTCCTTTGTCTATCGCCTCTCCATGATTGTGTCAATTATTATTGCTTCTAATAAAGCCACGTGACAACGGATTTGTTTGATTTTTTTTCCATAGAGCGCTTCCTGATGAAAAGACCTCTAATTTTGAATGGCAGTGGAGTGGCCACGAGTGACCACAAGTGACCACTAGCTATGGAGAAATTATTGACAGAGTTGTGCAGCATTGAAAATCGGATTATCTTGTCATATGATTCAAAATAACAGGAAATTAATTCGCTGATACTCTGATTTTTCGCCTCCACTTGAGATATGGAAAAATGAAGCGTTAAAAAAAGAGTTGTAATTTTGTAAACGAACATCATTACTCTACAATTGCCTCATTGCCGTTCAAGTTTCATTCGTCGCCAAAGCATGTGAAGGTAAATTCGTGATAAAATAGAAATCTAACCCTTGCATGAGCTAGCATTTCATTTCGAAGACTTTTACACAAAGCAACCAACCCAAGATCTATAATAGTTACTCTTTCCTGCTAAATAAAAGTTTACATGCTAGGGAGCTCGATCATGCTATAATTATAAGATTACAATATGTCTATATTTACAATGAGGAAATGTGGACTATACAGACGCAAACCTGTAATAGCCGTGAGAGAATAACATTCTGGGGCGGCTCTGCTTCTCCTACTTGTGTCTTTTTACTTCGACAGCTGTATACCTTTACTCGATGAATCGCTTCATATACCCAGACCCCTTCCAAAGGACCGCCGAGAAAGTAGACTTACTTCTTCCAGATTGCAAAACAACCCCACATCAGGCAGGCAGGAACTAGTAAAATGAACGTTTCTAAGCAATGACTACATACGATTTTTATCTTGCTGCAAAACTTTCCTGAGAGTTTTAGATAAATCTTTCAACCTAAAAGCGTCATATTTTCTTTTCAGAAAATATTGCAGGGTATGGAGAAGCGCCTTGTCAACCCTGCCCCGTCCTTTCATTGATCTTGCAGCAAGTCTTATTTCTAAATCATCTGTATGCCTTTACTAATGACTCTGTAAGCCTCTGTGTTTTATATGAATCTATCCCCCCCTTCTCTCTTTCTCTCTCTCTTTCTCTCTCACTCTCTCTCTCTCTTTCTCTCTCTCTTTCTCTCTCTCTCTCTTTCTTTTCTTGCTTCTTGCCTTTTATCAATTATAGCTTTTATTGTTCTTTCTCTGTCATGGCCAGTAATATCTGACGAAAAGTCTCTTGTGCACTCATCTCAACAAGCACATGTCAAAATTTTTTCTCGAAATAGCCTCTAGCTAAGGACTGAAAGAGTCGATATTGTCTCAGTAATAAGTATAAGGATATGAAAAAATACCTCACTACACTGAAATCGGTTTTAGTATTCCCGATTTTTTTTTGGAATTTTACGCTTTTCTTTTTGTAAATTTCCTCCAAAAATGTTGTTAGTTGCTAACGGTTGTCTTGACATGGCATTAAAATCTCTATATATTAATCAAGGGCTACCGACAGACCGAAATTGCTAATGGAACTGATGGTTATTGGTCCATGGGAAAGTCAGCACCTGTAGTGTGCAGAACAAGCATTTTTTTTTTGTCATTTAAAGGGCTTGATGAACAAATCTCTGCGAATCCATTAAGTGTAAATTGTCGACAGCTTGAAAACGTTATAAGGAATAGATTTCGAAACTCTTAATAAAATGTAATTTGTTAAGTTTAAAAAAAAAAAGAATTCGAAGAGTAAAAAAAAATAAAAGAAAAATCAAATTGAAACACTTAAAAACCTGTTCATTTATTTAAAAATCTGCAGAATTCCATTGAAATTATTTTTTATGGTTTTTGAATAACTTGATATCGAAAGGTCATTTGCATTCTGAAAACCAAACACTGGTAAGTGAATTTTCATATTAATCCTGTCATCATAAGACTAACTTAGTTATAGAAATTCGCACTTTGAAAAGGCAATTCTGAATTTTTTAAAAATTAAGTATTTTAGACAAAGTTGATGAAATTTGACATCACCATGATTTGCGTGAGACCGCAGTTTCAAGAAAGAACGTTTGTATTTTTTTTCCTCTATGTAAAAATTTTTCTGCGAATGTTGTTAATCTAAATATTCCATTGGAAGATTCTTCTGAGTGATACATACGTGTCTTTAATCTAAATCAAGCATCATTTAAAAATCTAGAAAAGAAACAACAGATACTCACACTTGTCTTGTTATACTTTTTTTCCAAACTCTGACAGCAAACTAAAATATTTGGGTTTGGCTACTGTAAAATTAGTGCTTTTATATACACTTGAACTAATATTACAACGTGAAAACAAAAACAATCCGTCAGACTTTTTTTTTCATATCATCTTGTTATACAACCACAGCATAATTATATTATGAGAAATATGAGAATAAACTAGCCACAACCACAGCATAATTATATTATGAGAAATATGAGAATAAACTAGCCACAACCACAGCATAATTATATTATGAGAAATATGAGAATAAACTAGCCACAACCACAGCATGATTATATTATGAGACATAATTATGAGAGTAAACTAGCCAAGAGTAGTCTAGAGCAGATGAAGTAATATTATTCTACCACAAGTTTTTCCCCTTTTTTGGAGAACGTGGTATTTGTTGAAAAAAGAGGGATCTACGCGTTAGAAATTGACAGCGAGGGATTCGCTGATTGTATCTGTATCTTCAGAGATATTTCATTTGGTGTATTCTTTTAATAGTTTCAAAGGAAAAAGAGAAGTAAAACAAAACAGAGACGAAGTCAGATATGACATTTGCGACAGCATAGAAAGGAAAAAAAAATTGAGAGCAGAGAATTAAGGAATTGTTAAGTTGGGGGATCTGGAAGGAGCAAAGGATAAAAGTGACAACAGCCCGAGAGAAAAACTTAGTTAAAGCCAAAGCTGAAATAATAAGTATTTAATATTGATGCTCGAAAAAAAGGTAAACACGACTGAAGAGTGCGAGACAGTGTGAGTGGGAAAAAAAGAAATAATTAAAAAAGAGAGACACACAAACAGACACATTAAAAGCAGGCAGACAGACAGATGAGCAATGGATAAATATATCCGACCATATCCTGAGGGTACCATGTCCTGAGGGTACCATATCCTGAGGGTACCATGTCCTGAGGGTACCATGTCCTGAGGGTACCATGTCCTGAGGGTACCATGTCCTGAGGGTACCATGTCCTGAGGGTACCATGTCCTCGCTTAAATTGGCAAAATTTGGGAAATTATTGTCACCCAGCTGAGGACTTTTTAAGCTCTTTTATTTTACCACAATGGAAGAAATACCCATATTTTCCTCATAAAACTCACGCGAACTGCGCTAAACATAGAAGTTCCCAGTACTTGTTAAACCTCTTGACACATTCCTGATATCATAATTTGAGAAATAGCGGAACTCAAGTCTCAATATTATCTCTTATCTATCGTTTTTGCATTTTCTAGCTGTTTTTTGCGTGATTGATTTTCCTGATCAAAAAGTCATTTTGGGACAAACGTACACACGCACGCAGTAACAATCTTTCTTCTTTAATTATTTAAAACCCATATTGCTTTGTTTTTTTTCGTTTAAAAGTTTCCATCTGCTTCCTTTGGGATCACTATGTTATGATTTTTGTGAGTTATTTCCTAACTATCTGCAGTACCCGGCGTGGCTTGCGAACAGAGATGATATATAAGGGATATCTGCGTGAGGCTAAAGAGGACAAACTTGATGAGAGCAAACTCCTTTACAGAGATGATATATAAGGGATAGCTGCGTGAGGCTAAAGAGGATAAACTTGATGAGAGCAAACTCCTTTACAGAGATGATATATAAGGGACATCTGCGTGAGGCTAAAGATGACAAACTTCATGAGAGCAAACTCCTTTACAGAGATGATGTATAAGGGACATCTGCGTGAGGCTAAAGAGGACAAACTTGATGAGAGCAAACTCCTTTACAGGGATGATGTATAAGGGACATCTGCGTGAGGCTAAAGAGGACAAACTTGATGAGAGCAAACTCCTTTACAGGGATGATGTATAAGGGACATCTGCGTGAGGCTAAAGAGGACAAACTTGATGAGAGCAAACTCCTTTACAGAGATGATATATAAGGGATATCTGCGTGAGGCTAAAGAGGACAAACTTGATGAGAGCAAACTCCTTTACAGAGATGATATATAAGGGACATCTGCGTGAGGCTAAAGAGGACAAACTTGATGAGATCAAACTCCTTTACAGAGATGATGTATAATGGATATCTGCGTGAGGCTAAAGAGGACAAACTTGATGAGAGCAAACTCCTTTACAGAGATGATATATAAGGGACATCTGCGTGAGGCTAAAGATGACAAACTTCATGAGAGCAAACTCCTTTACAGAGATGATATATAAGGGACATCTGCGTGAGGCTAAAGAGGACAAACTTGATGAGAGCAAACTCCTTTACAGAGATGATATATAAGGGACATCTGCGTGAGGCTAAAGAGGACAAACTTGATGAGAGCAAACTCCTTTACAGAGATGATATATAAGGGCAAACGGCTGGCTTCCAGCCTGCACAATGGCTACACAGACTGGCACCAGGACACCAGGTCGACCCTCAGGGTACAGAGAGACGAAGTGACGGCCCTGCCATGCGGCTCTGCTACCTCAACAGTTCCCTCAACAGCAAGGAGTGGAGGCAAAACCAGGCACGATAAGAGCTCTAGTGATTGAAGAACAGGGTTTTACATCAAACAAAATATTATCATTGCAAACAGTTTACCAAATCGGCCAAGAAAAGGAGAGACAGAAAAATGTGGAAAAATAAAATTATTGTATTTGACCTAGAATTAGTAGCAATGAATCGGTGAGGAAGGACAGATTGTACGAATCAACTCCTTCCATCTAAAAGCGGTAGGTTTTTCAAGGCAGGACACAAAAGCGATTGATAATGGAATGAGTCACTCTTGCAACAAATAGTGATAATTCAATCAACCCCTAACTTACAAATATAAATATGTTAATATCTAAAAAAAAGAAATAAAAACGCATAAATCTAAGAGAGACTTTTGGATGTTATGAGCAGCTGGAAACTAAAAAGCAAAAGCAAACAACAACAAAGAAAAAACATGCAAACCCTGGTACTGCAGATAGTATTATTATTTACTGCCTTAATAGTTGGTTATCGTATTTAATATACAACGTGGTAGTGGTGTGTAAAGCTTGACTCTTGTATTGCACAGAAGACTCACCCTTATATTTGATCCTCACATCACCAATGAGTGAGTTTAAATTGTCATCAGAGTTCCGATCTGTACGAGTTCTATCAAACAACAGAAGAAGCTTATCAAATCCGATGATACAAAAAGTTTTATTTTGATAAATCGTTTTATGTTGAGTACAGTATGTTAAGAAATCATATTTTGAGAGAGTTTATGACAGTGCATTCTTTTTAGGTAATTTTAATGATTCGTAAATAAGTTGATCCAAACTCTTGAGAGTAGAGAAAAGGCATGTTATTGTAAGAACTTGATACATAGGTCCCATAAAACGGTGCAAATATGAATAGAATAAATAGAAATGGAAGAACGCATCTAAATATAGAGGTCAGATTGTTAATAAGTGACTGTATAAATTTCAAGATAGCTGTCACATTTTTTTTTATATGTTTGAGAAAAAATAAAACATTGAACAAACTGTACAACAATAGATTACAGATAAATTAAAAAACGATTATTGAAACCTCAGAATCTATGAAAAAAAGAACAAATGATTGAAATTTTAGGCTGTTTTCACACTAACATCCTGTATTTACCACACATGCACAGCAAAACGCAAAGCGATTTGTCAAGTGGTGGAATTCTTCATGTTTAACGAAGTTCTGGAATTTTCCACACATGCACAGCAAAACGCAAAGCGATTTGTCAAGTGGTGGAATTCTTCATGTTTAACGAAGTTCTGGAATTTACCAGGGGGAAACCGTGAGCACCTCATTCACCTTGGCTAAACAGACAAGCCTTACACGCACTTGGTGGAGCTTCGAGTGTCGCCCAAATTTAGCCAATCAGTGCGAGGGTGCGGCACCTTCAGGCTGTATGACTTATAGAAAGGAGATTTAAGAGTTAGATAGAGAGAGAGAAGAGAAGAGAGAGAGAGATAGAGAGATAGATATATATATAGAGAGAGAGACAGAGAGAGAGAAAAAAGAGAGAGAGAAAAGATAGAGAGAGAGACAGAGAGAAAGAAAAGAGAGACAGAGACAGAGACAGACAGACAGACAGACAGAGAGAGAGAGAGAGAGAGAGAGAGAGAGAGAGAGACAGACAGACAGACAGACAGACAGACAGAGACAGACAGACAGACAGACAGAGAGTCAGACTTAGAGAAATAATTGAATATAGAAATAATTAAAGCAGTCAAACAACGTTAGAGGCTGAGACAGACGGAGCTAGATCTTAGGCTCTAAAGATGCAAGTGACTGTAAATAAAGGAAAAAATAGTATAGAGATACAGAGAGACAGAGACATTTATTTGTAAACAATGGAGAGCTTGACAGATCAACGAGTAGCACTTATAAGAAATTTCTTTGGAAAAATATTTTACGTTTGATGTCGTGATGACACCATTCGCATTCTCAAAAATTGTTTTCCGAATAATTAAAAAATAAAACGATTTGATATTACTTTGAAGAGTTTGGTTGCTCAGAGTTAAACTAAGTTTAATACGTTCACTTGGAGAATTATCGATAAAATAGAGATAGGTACTTCTTTTAGACAACTTCAGCGAGTCAGGCACTTACTAAGGTTTGTTCCAGATCACAATAGTTAAAGAACACTTTTGTAACTTTACTTCTCTATGTTAAATTGTTTATGCTAGTGTTGTCAAATGATTGCCACACGAAGTTTTACGTATGACACCCTTAATCAATAATATTATTTACTTTCAAATGCATTTCTGTTCTTATTAGCAGCAGCATATTACAAAAATAACCAATAGACCAGACCGGGTAAAAAGCGGAGCGATGGAGGCACGCAAATTCACGATACATGTGTGCCTGTATGGTTGAGATAATTATTCAAAAGAAAAATACAAACGAGGAGTTACACAGAGCCAAGAGAAAATCAAAGGTAATAGTTCGGGAAAAAAAAGGTTTTATAAATAGACAAAAGAAAGGAAAAAAACTTGAAGGTGGAAATAGACATAAAAGAAAGAGAAAATATGGTGGGATTTTAAGAAGAGAAAAAGAAGGAATGGTGAAAGCAAATAAAGAGTGAGAGAAAAAGTAAGAGATGAAGTGGAAATCGTCATGAGACATTTAATGACGTTTAAAGGATATTTATACAGAGAGTGTATAAGAGAGAGGGAAAACGAGAGAGAGAGAGAGAGAGAGAGAGAGAGAGAGAGAGAGAGAGAGAGAGAGAGAGAGCGAGGGAGGGACCGAGCGAGAGGGAATGATAGAGAGACAGGCGATGGAAAGAGATATAGATAGAGCAGATAGACATACAAACAGATAGACAGTCAGAAACAGAGAGACAGAATGATGGTCTTAAATCCAAATAGGAAACACCACATTTAGAAGAAGACTTGCTGATAAAAAAAGATCCAAAAAGTCGCGTGTGTGTCTGTAAATAGCATGAACCCAAAGCTAAAAAAGGAATAGACAAACTACTTTATAATTATGTAACAATAGAAACAATGCATATGCTAATTTAACATTAAACGCTTCGCCTTTGACGTTTTGGTCACAATTGTACAAAAACAATTGCGTTCATAGGTTATTCATAAAAAAAAAATGAAAAATGGGGAGAGCTGGGCTCAAACAAGACGAGTGATTGGTTCGGAGAGGGGCAGAGTGCCCGATGCTTTAAAGTTCAAAGTTCAGTGCAAGAGGGTTTTGATAAATCTTGTGCTCCTATTAGGTAATGGACATACAATGAGAAATAGATAAAAGTGAATTCGTTATAATTATTCAAATGGGGAAGCTGGCGTCCGTATTTCGTAATATATTGGTTTCCTTCCATTCACTTTTTTTCTCAGTCTTTATTGTCTTAGCCGATCCGTTTCTCTCCTTCTTTCTCAATCCGTCACTCTGTCTTACTTTCTGTCTCGTTATGTAGACACTTGAGGAAAAGCTCGGTGCGAAAACAATTTAACATAAATGTAAGTTCCCTCATCTTATCAAGATATCCCTCTTTCCATTTTCTTCTTCTCTCTCTCTGCTTGTATTCTCCACCTCTCTCACATTTTCTCTTTCTGTTTTAACCTAATATCTCACTATGTCTGTTACAATCCTTCTCTCTCTCTCTCTCTCTCTCTGCTTGTATTCTCCACCTCTCTCACATTTTCTCTTTCTGTTTTAATCTAATATCTCACTATGTCTGTTACAATCCATCTCTCTGTCTCTCTCTCTCTCTCTCTGCTTGTATTCTCCACCTCTCTCACATTTTCTCTTTCTGTTTTAACCTAATATCTCACTATGTCTGTTACAATCCTTCTCTCTCTCTCTCTCTCTCTCTCTGCTTGTATTCTCCACCTCTCTCACATTTTCTCTTTCTGTTTTAACCTAATATCTCACTATGTCTGTTACAATCCTTCTCTCTCTCTCTCTCTCTCTGCTTGTATTCTCCACCTCTCTCACATTTTCTCTTTCTGTTTTAATCTAATATCTCACTATGTCTGTTACAATCCTTCTCTCTCTCTCTCTCTCTCTGCTTGTATTCTCCACCTCTCTCACATTTTCTCTTTCTGTTTTAACCTAATATCTCACTATGTCTGTTCCAATCCTTCTCTCTGTCTTCTCTCTCTCTCTATCTCTCTGTCTCTCTCTGTCTCTCTCTCTCTATCTCTCTGTCTCTCTCTCTGTCTGTCTGTCTCTGTCTGTCTGTCTTTCTCTGTCTCTGTCTCTCTCTCTGTCTCTGTCTCTATCCATCTTTTCTCTCTCTCTCTGTCTCTGTCTCTCTCTGTCTCTGTCTCTCTCTGTCTCTGTCTCTCTGTCTCTGTCTCTCTGTCTCTGTCTCTCTCTGTCTCTCTCTCTCTTCTCTCTCTGTCTCTCTCTCTCTCTATCTAATCTCTCTCTCTCTTTTCTCTCTCTCTGTCTCTGTCTCTCTGTCTCTCTTTTCTCTGTCTCTGTCTCTGTCTCTGTCTCTCTTTTCTCTCTCTCTGTCTCTCTCTGTCTCTGTCTCTCTCTCTTTTCTAGCTCTCTGTCTCTCTCTCTCTTTTCTCTCTCTCTCTCTCTCTCTCTCTCTCTCTCTCTCTCTCTCTCTCTCTGTCTTTCTTTTTTCCTCTCCCGCTGCCTACATTTTATAAAAATGCATTTGCTGGTTTTAGCTCAGATCAAATTTTATGCAGATTTATCACCTTCACGTATTCAGATTTTTTCTCTGTCCCGTCAGATTCAGTTTTAACGGGGATGGTTTATAATGTTTCGAAATAGTTTTATTTTAATGATATTTCCTTTATTTAGGAAGACTTTCATATTAAATGTGTGCTAAAATCTTGCAGCGTATTAAAGATGATCTTCGCGAATGAAGGATGGTCAACCTAAAGTAATCTCTAACAAATGTCCTGCACTTTACAGGGTGTATTTCATCGTGTGTGGGATAACACATTCAAACTAGGGGTAGGATTGTTTCTGATCTATAGTTCTAGTTATTTGAAAGACAAAATTAAATTAATCTACTGTAATTATAGAACTTTACATCCTTAACCTTTCAGAGATTAAAATATCAAATACCAACAAATTAAACAGTAATCTTTATTTGAATTTAAAATGCCCTGCTTTGACAAATTTTGCGGTGCATAATCAATTTACCTAGAGCGACTTATGTCTTTTTATTTTTTAATACTATTTTTACAACTTGTTTTTAAACCCGTGTTTGATCTACGCGTTTAGATTCTACATTTTAATATTTTTGGAAAATAGACAAACACGATAAGTTTAAGAAATTCATGTGTTTAGAATCAAGTTTTAAATTAAAAAAAAAAAGATAAATTCACTCTTATATCAAAACGGTAAAGGATTTGAAAATGATATTCTTGCGCTCTGTTTTAATTTTTAAGCCCAAAAAGCTATGTGTCTGGCTCAGGAACATTCACCTTGTTCAAGTAGAGACGCTGTAACCAATGCTTTAATACACGCACATTCAAACGCTGTAACCAATGCTTTAATACACGCACATTCAAACGCTGTAACCAATGCTTTAATACACGCACATTCAAACGCTGTAACCAATGCTATAATACACGCACATTCAAACGCTGTAACCAATGCTATAATACACGTACATTCAAACGCTGTAACCAATGCTATAATACACGCACATTCAAACGCTGTAACCAATGCTTTAATACACGTACATTCAAACGCTGTAACCAATGCTTTAATACAAGTACATTCAAACGCTGTAACCAATGCTTTAATACACGTACATTCAAACGCTGTAACCAATGCTTTAATACACGTACATTCAAACGCTGTAACCAATGTTTTAATACACGCACATTCAAACGCTGTAACCAATGCTTTAATACACGCACATTCAAACGCTGTAACCAATGCTTTAATACACGTACATTCAAACGCTGTAACCAATGCTTTAATACACGCACATTCAAACGCTGTAACCAATGCTTTAATACACGCACATTCAAACGCTGTAACCAATGCTTTAATACACGTACATTCAAACGCTGTAACCAATGTTATAATACACGCACATTCAAACGCTGTAACCAATGCTTTAATACACGCACATTCAAACGCTGTAACCAATGCTTTAATACACGTACATTCAAACGCTGTAACCAATGCTTTAATACACGCACATTCAAACGCTGTAACCAATGCTTTAATACACGCACATTCAAACGCTGTAACCAATGCTTTAATACACGCACATTCAAACGCTGTAACCAATGCTTTAATACACGCACATTCAAACGCTGTAACCAATGCTTTAATACACGCACATTCAAACGCTGTAACCAATGCTATAATACACGTACATTCAAACGCTGTAACCAATGCTATAATACACGTACATTCAAACGCTGTAACCAATGTTATAATACACGCACATTCAAACGCTGTAACCAATGCTATAATACACGTACATTCAAACGCTGTAACCAATGCTTTAATACACGCACATTCAAACGCTGTAACCAATGCTTTAATACACGCACATTCAAACGCTGTAACCAATGCTTTAATACACGCACATTCAAACGCTGTAACCAATGCTATAATACACGTACATTCAAACGCTGTAACCAATGTTATAATACACGCACATTCAAACGCTGTAACCAATGCTTTAATACACGCACATTCAAACGCTGTAACAAATGCTATAATACACGTACATTCAAACGCTATAACCAATGCTTTAATACACGCACATTCAAACGCTGTAACCAATGCTTTAATACACGTACATTCAAACGTTGTAACCAATGCTATAATACACGCACATTCAAACGCTGTAACCAATGTTTTAATACACGCACATTCAAACGCTGTAACCAATGTTTTAATACACGTACATTCAAACGCTGTAACCAATGTTATAATACACGTACATTCAAACGCTGTAACCAATGTTATAATACACGCACATTCAAACGCTGTAACCAATGTTATAATACACGTACATTCAAACGCTGTAACCAATGTTATAATACACGTACATTCAAACGCTGTAACCAATGTTATAATACACGCACATTCAAACGCTGTAACCAATGTTTTAATACACGCACATTCAAACGCTGTAACCAATGTTTTAATACACGTACATTCAAACGCTGTAACCAATGTTATAATACACGTACATTCAAACGCTGTAACCAATGTTATAATACACGCACATTCAAACGCTGTAACCAATGCTTTAATACACGCACATTCAAACGCTGTAACCAATGCTTTAATACACGCACATTCAAACGCTGTAACCAATGCTTTAATACACGCACATTCAAACGCTGTAACCAATGCTTTAATACACGCACATTCAAACGCGACAAAATTATGTGTCGATTTAGAAGGAAATGCTCTTTGAAAGATTAATTTCAGAAATAGTTGCACCCAATGTTTCTTCCCCATTTTATTGTAAATTGAGTATGGGTTCCTGTTTTTAATGAACATTTTAAATGTGTGAAACAATCTAGGTGTTTTTGTTTTTTTATTCAAGAAAATACCAAATCTTGATCACACCAACAATTTGTTAATAGCAACAAATAGACAATCAGAGAGAACTGCCAACTATGAAGTATGCGATTCATGTAATAATTATGCAAATTGGTCCATCTTGAATCTCACTGCCCTGTGCAAACTAGACTCTCTCTATTTGTTTTTCTTTCTGTAACTGAAATGTTTTCCATAATTCGATATAAATTAAATGAATGCTCGGATAGAGAAATAAGAGGGAATGCGCCTTTGTTTGTTGTTGTTGTTGTTGTTTTTCTTTTGGACAGACGATGTTTCTTTTCTCCAAAATATTGCAACGAAAAGGAGAAGATACGATGCCTTTAATCAAGACATTTAAATAACCCACCTTTTGCATGCCTGTCTTTCTGTCAATATCCATTTATCTGTCTCTGTCTCTGTTTCTGTCTATCTTTTTTTCTCTCTTTTTCTTTTTCTCTCTCTCATTATTCCCACTTATCATATTTGATCTTCAATATATCAATAATTTCAGTTTCCGTATTGCTTCATTTTTCCTTTTTCCAATTTTGTATTCTTGCTCCTTCTTCTATCCCAGACCTAAATTATCTTGCCCTCTTATATCTTCCCTCCCCTCACACCCCCCACCCCCCACCCAAAAAAAAAAAAAAATAAAATCACCTTTCTTTTGCTTTTCTCATACTCTCCATTTATCCCCTCTCTTTATCAATGTACTTCAAATTTTCTCTTCGTTTTGTATTGTTTGCTTTTTCCTAAATTTAACACCTCTACATTATGATATCCTTTTGACCCATACAAAACAGTCACGATGTCAAAAAAAATAAAAAAAATCTTCATATCGATGCTTTTCGTCTCTTCTTTACCTACATGCTGATTATTGGAAAGAAAAAAAAAATTACGTGTATATTTAATAACTGTTATACAGGTACACCTAAGTACGACGAGAAGGGTGAAAACAAAACATTTTTGTTGAATGTTTAGTTTTAATGTACACAGCAGACGGTTTTGACACGTTCATTTGTGGAGAAAAGAGCATTCCGAGGATAATGTCTCCAATTTATGTTGAGTTTTCTTAATTTATTTATAAAACACCGGAGGATTAAATTACACTAAGATGCATCGAAAGAGAAACGAGTACTTTACAACTTGCACTTTGGTTGATAACTGTTTCAAATTGTTTAGAAATATCTCAAACTCTATGGGAATCTCTGATGACAGACAAAGATTTATAAAATTTGCAACGCACGGTTTACAAAACTAAAAATGTTTGAATATATTTGTTTTCTTACGGAATTTATGTTTTACGTCTGACATTGTCTAGATTACTTAGTCCACAATGAATATTTTCTAAACTTATTGTATTATATTTGCCCGAGCACATTATTTGATATACAGTTTTACGTATAACAATAAAAAGCATAATAAAATGATACTTTTGGAAAAAAAGACACCTTTTTTGTGTTTCGTTCGAATATACAAATTGATGATATATGTTTGGAGAATGCAGCTTATCTATTGTACTTATTTCATCGACTTATTATCAGAATTTATTTATGGAAGCTGTATCATCTTCTTTAATCAATTCAATAAGATTTTTTTTCTTTAAGATTTGACTTCTTATACCTCGTTTTTTTTTGTTTCACGTACAAGTACACTTCAATAGGAAGTTTTCAAATTTGAAACAATACATTTTTAAGTTCATAACAATTAAAAATACATGCAAAGAAATTAAATAATTAATGCTTGATTCGTTAAAAACTTAGAAGTGAAGATTTCTTTGTTGCAACCTCCAGGTGCTGATATTCCCACGACCTTATTCACGTCAGTTCATTTAGCGAAGTTGCCCAGATGGCAGACTCTAAAACATACACCGACATGTTCTAACTCTTTGACCGACATACCAAAGCTGATCCAGAATAAATGTACAGGACAAAACAAGAAGGAAGTAAAACCAGGTATGGAGTGAGCACAGTTTTCGAGAAATGCCAAAAAAAAAAAAGCCGTGTGGGAAAGTAAGATGTCATATCCTAATTTGGAGTGAAAGGTATAATCTTGATCTTTTAACCACAAATAGTTTGCAGGTGAAAGTAATTTTATGAAGGTTTCATATTTTTCAACTTAAAAATAAATCTGCAATTTACAAGAAAGTGATCAAGAAGTATTAAATATGTATATATAATTATATGTATATATAATTATATATATATATATATATATATATATATATATATATATATAAACAGACAGACACAGATATACAGACAGAGAGACAGAATGAAACAGACAGAGGCTTAGAGATTGGCAGAAGTATAGACATAAAAATCCTTCATAAAGCAAGGGATAAAACAGACTGGCGGTAGACAGAATAAAGCGAGAGACAAATGGCGCATGCTACCCGCACACAACATATTTTAGAACTCAGATATAGAGATCACATAATAAATAAATTCTGAGGAGATATTCTAATTGAGAGAAACACATATCCAAACAAGGAGACTGACTGTGTGGAAATCAATTCAATTGATGTGGACTAAAAGAAAAAGAGATTCGCTGTGTTAGTGAATGTCTGAGTTCCCGAGTGTCACCTCAGGGAGTCCATAGAGGATCATAAGAAAGTCTTCACAGACATTTGAACCTGCAAATATAAGACATTAAACCATTCGAATGAAAGCTGGGAAACAACTCCCTAAGGATAAAGGTGAACTTTCCCAAACTAAACCAAAGCACTTTTAATCAATCATAACAATTTTTATGCTTTGCTTGACATTGTTATTGCATTAAAGAATTGTTTATTTTTATTTAGTTTACTTATTTCATTTTTTTTTCATACTTTTCTGAACTATGAAGCAGTAAAAGACAAAAAACCAAAATAAAGTGAACATAATCCTATGCTAGGATTATCTAGACTACCTTTATCTTCAGAAAGCCTTGTTGAACCCAGATTATGATCTTTGCCTTATCCATCCTATCCCCTTCTTATGTTTTTAACTTACCTGTTCCTCCCTTCAACGCATTTTATTCTCTTCCCTCTTTTTACTCCTTCTACTTTCCCATCCTCTTTGTCTACCTGGTTGGCTCTTTTGGGACTCAGTAGTTATGCGCCAAAATATAAAATATTTTCATACATGCACATTGAGAATAATCCCTACCTTTTCTTCCAATAACGGGATTTTCTATTGTTGTTGTTGTTCTTTTTTTGTTCAAAAAAGAGTTTTCCGAATTTTCAAACTTCTTACTGCTCTTAGCTGTGATGTGTAAATGGCTTATAGGGACAAAACGCGATTTCGTCCCGTCAACCAAATGGTCCCAGAAAGAATGAAGATTAGATGACGGGTTAAATGCCACATTAATGGTGCAAAAAAGGATTCAAATGGCATATGACCTTAAAGAGGATAAATCGAGACAAAAATGAGAGAAGAAAGTAATACAGCAAAGGGAGAGGAAAAGGATGATGAAGGAAAGAAAAAAAAAGAGAATGAGATAAAAATGATAGAGACAAAAACAAAGAGTCACCAAAAAATCTAATTAAAACAGAGAGAGCGGCAAATTCGTGAATATTTTATAAAAGTTGTTGCCCTTTTGTATACAGAAAATAGTCACAAGGGCCTATTGTGATTCATTAAAAAAATGTTTAAAACGTTGACGATGATAATTAAAAAAAGGAAGCAAACCTACAAATAAAAGATATAATGTTGAGCCTTTAGTTTTTAAATTCATCTCAACTTCACTACTGTTACTTTTATGGATTTTGTAGTATACTTTTGAAAAAGTAGAAAAAGTATGCAGTGCCTGTTTAGATATCACAGTTTGATCGAATCAAAGGCAATGAAAGATCACTGCAACTCGTAACTTGGATAGTAAAATAAATCAAGTAATATGTTAGTAAATAAAAGTACACGATTTGAATTAGTAAAAAAAAGACCTAAGTCGATGTAATACAACGTACCAACTGCTGCATAAATTTGTCATGGTTAAAAATGATATGAATAATATAAGAATACTATGTTTTATATAAAATTATCAAGCGATCTTTTATTTTAATGTAATGATAATATTTGAAACTGTAATTTATAAAGACACGATATAGAAAGACTGAATTTTATGATAATATTTGAAAGTGTAATTTATAATGACACGATATAGAAAGACTGAAAATTATTCGGTAACGCCACCTGCACTGTGCTCGGTAGGATGAAGAAGAAGAAGAAGAAAAAAGAGAAAGAGAGAGAAAATTGTCAATTAATGTAAAGCCTGCTCTGTTTGTGACGTCTCATGTTTTTTGTTTTTTTGTTTTTTTTTTGTAACAAAAATTTGGAAGTCCTTGAACCGAATAAAAAACAAATGGAGCGAGAGAGAGAGAGAGAGAGAGAGAGAGAGAGAGAGAGAGAGAGAGAGAGAGAGAGAGAGAGAGAGAGAGAGAGAGAGAGAGAGAGAGAGAGAGAGAGAGAGAGAGAGAGAGAGAGAGAGAGAGAGAGAGAGAGGGTAAAAATAGAGAGTGAATTAGAGAGATAAAAAGAAAGAAATTAAAAAGTGTGAGAAAGTGAAATTTTGATAAATTTATGCATAGGGGAGTTTAAATAAAGAAGGAAGTAGGATTAAAAGATAAGAAACGGAAGGAAATGGATGGAGAGAGATAGAGAGAAAGATAAAGAAAGGGATGAAATGGATGTGGAAGATGGAAAGATGTAGAAATGGGGGAAAGGTTATGTAGCCTTATCTCCATATTGTCAGCTCCTCGTTTTACAACACGATATATTTTTTGTGTGTCTTTTCTATTTTTGCTTGCAAATTAAGCTAAGATAAAATTAATTAAACATTAAATGTCTCTTTCTATCTTTATCTGTTATTCTTTTTCTCTCTAGTTTTTTCTAGATTTTACTTCTAAGATAAAGTTCAGGACCAGATAGAGGCACGTTGGCACAGAAGTGCAGAGCTACGGCTATTGAATCTTTTTTGGGGTTGTCTGACGTTAGGATTTGATTCCATTCAGTCAGCCGTGACCTTATCATGATGGAAGTCTTACTGTTTCTTGTTGTTGTAGAGGCTGTAATGGCTCTGCATTCAGAACTTTAACGAGTCTGGATATATACAGTCTCTTATACCGCGCTTCACGTATTTGAAACTTTATAACAGATTAGTAAAAAAAAGAACAGTTTCATAATGGAAACTAGCGACGATGTTGTATTGGTCATTTTTAGCAACCGACCTCTTGAGTAAAACTAACACAAAAGACTATATTTAGCAGTTCCTCAGAATCGAAGAGATCGATCCCAAGACTATAATTGTCAGTCTACTGTCCTCTAACAGTTTGGTAAGAGTCCACCTGCTCCATAAACATTTGAGGTACTGGATGTTGAGTATGAACTAGAGAATGTTTTCTTGAACGCTGTGGTGGTATAAGATTTAAGAGGATTTTTAAGGCTAGTTTTAAATGACATTTGCCCCTATGGAACTCTCGAAACTTTACTTATCCGAACGTTAAGGTTACGCCCATCACACCGAGGCTTGACCAATCCGGGTTACACCCGAGTAGTTATTTCCACTTGCAGCTGAAACTTATTCCTTCAAATGTGCTCTATCTTGTATATTATGCATAAAATGTGTGGAAATATCCTTGATTGGAAAAAAAAAAAGAAATACATTAATATAAGAAAGAGTCAAAGTCATTTTTATTGTACTGTAACAATAAGAAGTGATCTATGGATAAAAAAAGGAAACCCTGATGAACGCATATGCCGCTTTTGTTTAATTTTGTGAAGCACAAAATGTTATAAACCATATTCTATTGTGTGGTATTTTCATCTTTCTATGACTAATTAGGTTACTTTGTTCTGAGAATGTACACACATGGAATTTCAAGTGGTTTCGGACTAAAAGATTAAAGTTGGAATTTTTCTTTATTAAATTTCAATTTCTCTGCTTTTACTCTTGCAGTTATTTTTCTTCAATATATTTTTTAAACACATATTTCTTTTTTTAATCAATTTCTTTCTTTTCTTCTTCTTCTTCTTCTTCTTCTTCTTCTTCTTCTTCTTCTTCTTCTTCTTCTTCTTCTTCTTCTTCTTCTTCTTCTTCTTCTTCTTCTTCTTCTTCTTCTTCTTCTTCTTCTTCTTCTTCTTCTTCTTCTTCTTCTTCTTCTTCTTCTTCTTCTTCTTCTTCTTCTTCTTCTTCTTCTTCTTCTTCTTCTTCTTCTTCTTCTTCTTCTTCTTCTTCTTCTTCTTCTTCTTCTTCTTCTTCTTCTTCTTCTTCTTCTTCTTCTTCTTCTTCTTCTTCTTCTTCTTCTTCTTCTTCTTCTTCTTCTTCTTCTTCTTCTTCTTCTTCTTCTTCTTCTTCTTCTTCTTCTTCTTCTTCTTCTTCTTCTTCTTCTTCTTCTTCTTCTTCTTCTTCTTCTTCTTCTTCTTCTTCTTCTTCTTCTTCTTCTTCTTCTTCTTCTTCTTCTTCTTCTTCTTCTTCTTCTTCTTCTTCTTCTTCTTCTTCTTCTTCTTCTTCTTCTTCTTCTTCTTCTTCTTCTTCTTCTTCTTCTTCTTCTTCTTCTTCTTCTTCTTCTTCTTCTTCTTCTTCTTCTTCTTCTTCTTCTTCTTCTTCTTCTTCTTCTTCTTCTTCTTCTTCTTCTTTTCTGTCTTATATTTGTTCTTTTTATTCCTGTTCTTGATTTTTTTCTTTCTTCATATTCTTATTTCGTTCTTGTGCTTGTTTTAATCTGTTTATTGATTGCTCTTCTTTTCTTCTTTCGACCAAAAAGAATTAACGTTTGTGCCTGAAGTTTTTTTTTTAATTCCTTTTCGCATCTATACACATTATTTTCTACCACTCTCTATATGTGTACTATAGCCTCTTCATCGTTTGAAAACATGGATGAAAAATTGCTTGGCACGCTTAACCCAGGGTGAAATAGAAAACTGTCGCATGTTCCAGAATCTTGCTTAAGGCGTCAGCTAATGGGCTCGAAATCTCTGGGAATCCAAGCACATCTTGAGATATGCCATGGGTTTAAAATGATGGCCGAATCAGGATTAGAGATAATTCCATAATGTGTATGATTTGACAGAGAAGATTGACGATAATAGTTAAGATGTGGTTAGTGTTTGGGGCGGTTTTCTAATGGGTTGAGCACTGGTCGAAATGAAAATTAAAGGCACGGGGAGCTAAATGAAAGTCTGTCGATCAAACAGGAAGGGGAAAGTATTTTTATATCAAAAACCCCATAAAATGGGTAGGTCTATATAGTTTGTATGGAAGAGAGAAAGAGATTTAGGTAGATTTACAGGGCGATAGAAGATGAAATAGAAATAGTCATTAAGCAGGGATAACTATAGTAATTATCTAATAAATTAGTTATTCGCATCGCCCACCCAACAAAAACAGTAATGCTGATCTACAGTTGCAGACATGTTATAAGGCTCGAAACTTTCAAACATTAAAATGGGATGAGTTGTGGGCTCAACGACATTTATTAAAGAAATTTAAGATACAAGCTTAGTACCATGTGAAGTTTTTCAAGACCATTTCTTTTTCTGCTGTTGCTGTTTTGTTTTTTGTTTTTTTTTGTCACATTGTAGGTTTGCGATTCCGGCAATCACCAGAACAGACTGTAACAGGATTCGGACTGAAATCCATGAACTATTTCTAGAGATACGATCGCAACTCCAGCAGTCCCAGTTCTATAGTTGGAGAAGAAAGTTAATCAGGATACAAAATTACAAGTAAAAGTTGAGTCCAACACCGAGAGATATGTGAAAGCTGATTCAATAATTTAGGTTATAACGATCCAATAAAGGAAAGATAATAAACATCTCATGCAAAGTCTTTTAAACAAGATTGAAGTAAAATGTCACAAAAATGAACTTTCAATAACATGTACTCAAAATGAAGTTGTTCAATCCAACAATATCTAATTTAATGAACATAATAATAGAGACAGTGGAGAAAGTAGAAATAAAAGATGTGGTTTTAAAAGATGGGGGTCCTTCAAGCTCTTTGCGAGTTTCTAGTTATTGTCTTCTTGTGCATTGATTAACTGAAACTCTTCTTCCTTCTGAGCTAAGAAGTAAAACTTGAGATTTCAACGTCAGCAGCAGTGAAGTTTAAAACTCGACTCGTGTTTGAAATGAATTCACGGGTCTAAATGTCCAGTCCGTATCACTTTATAAGTTAAAACAATTCAATAAAATGTTCTGTATTACTGCACCATGTGGATTTATCTATTGCAGATCCTGATTTACAGGCAACTCTTCACTTTATATCAGTTACTGTTCTACTTGTATGCTTTCCTTGTACGTTTTAAGATAGATTAAAATATCTTCCGATGTAGCTTTCTTTCAGATGCTTTGCTCCCACAGTACTTGATACTCAAGACTGAAGCTTTTACCTGTATAAACTAAAGGTAAAGGTCACTTCTCTGGGCTTCAGTGATGTCTGTAACAGCTTGTGTACAGCAATCAGAGCCACGGGAGGAAATCAGAATAAATTCCGAGAGTCTCTAATGAGCCATTCTCGTATAATTGGGATGTTCAATTCAGCTACTGGAAGTTTATTTTAGCGTTTGCTTCTGCAAGTATGTGATTCTATTTTCCGGAAAATTTTTAAAGTTATCTTTTTGTCTCAGATCTCTTGCAGAAGGTCAAAAACCAGCCGCACATAGCTATGGGTTTTGTTTAGCGATCTGTTTTGCCTCTTTTTTGACGTGACTAAAAATGTTCACACTTTCATTGAAATGCTTTTCAAGAGTTAGCATTAAGGATTCATCTTGAGGTTCCTCTTTCATTTTTGTAAAGCATTTGGCACAAGCACACCCTTCTTTGAAATTTGAGCCCCATATATTTGCAAATATTCTAGGTAGGACACAGGGATACTGGTTTCTTCTTGCTACTAGTCATGTCGGCAACAAAAATACCATACGTGGTTGAGATGTTCAGCTCAGCTGCTGGAAGTTAATTTATGCAATTATATGATCCAATTTTTCGGAAACTTTTTTATGCAATCAATGACTGTATTTTTCTCCCATCTTACAATTTGTCTCTCTTGTAACTCTATTTCCATGTTCCCATCTTTCTTTATTTCTGAATGCTGTTATGAGCTGTCTGTCTGTCACCCCAAGGTACTTAGAAACATTTGCTGTTCCTGCTGATAGGTAGGTGATACATCGCTGTTCGACTCCCATAATGTTTTTTCATACTTCCTCCATATCAACTATCTAGCAAGCAACTGTCTTGGCTACTCAATCGGCTGATCAATTAAAATATTTTGTTGAACTCTAGCCTGTCTGGCTCTGTGAGGTCATGAAATGAAAGGTTTCTGTCCGCACATCTTGTACTTTGTTAGCGCTGCCCAAAATATTATTATTTGATACTGTTGCGTTCTCCCCAGATGTTTTTGTTTAATCACATCCTTAATTTCGGGCTCTTGTATTTCTCTCAGCTTTAGGGCGTTTCCTTTCCTAGGGTGGATCAGATTCAGACAAAGGTAAGGTTCACCATCCAACTTCATGGGTATAGGATCTCTAGAATGTTGAGAATTAGAAGTTAATCCGTCATCATTATCCGCTCCTTTTACATTTTTTTTTTCATCTGGAGTATCAGTTTCTCTTTCATTACGTGGTGAAACGTTGTGTTCGAACTCATAAAACTCCTCTGAATACTCTTCATAATGTGAAAAATATCAGAATATCTCATTGTGTTATATAAAAGGCAAACTTCATCCCCATTATTCATATTGTTCTATGTCATTCACCATTTAGTGAGAAACGAAATGTGGTCTCTTGATTGGCAAACTACGAACGCAAACTAACGCGTAAATCATTCTTCACTTTGCACATACTGAAAAATTGAAAAACTTGAAAAAAGTGTTATCCGCCATGCAAACATCTCAAAAAATATTAAAAAGAACAGTCCAACACTTATGTGACTTGAAGGAGAATGTAATATGGAACACAATGTTGGAAAAAAGTGAAAAACTAAAGAAGTGCTTATTCGCCACTTTGGCAGAAACGTGGTGGATTATAGAGAAAAGATTGCAAATGCGAATGTGAGTAAGATGGTTTTCCCTAATTATACCTTTGTGAAGAAAAAACTGAAAGAAGAAGGATAAAAGATCTAACAAATGAAAATTGTGTTCCTGTTATTATCAAAGAGCCAGTTGTAATATTAGGCCGAGTTTCTCTCAGGAGGAAAATGTGAGTACTTCTCTCACCTTGGATAGACAGACGCGCGTTAGACACCCACAGTAAAGCCCCGATGATTTCCCAAATTGAGCCAATCAAAGAGAGAATGGTATTGGCAAATTCAAGCAAGTCCGTTTAAAGCATATATATATATATATATATATATATATATATATATATATATTCTCTCTCTTTCCCTCTCGCTCTCTCTCTCTCGTTCTCTTTCTCTCTTTCTGTCTCTACCTCTCTCTCTCATTTTGTGTCTCTCTCTTCCTCTCTCTCTATCTCTTTTTCTGCCTGTCTCTCTAAATCTCTGCCCCAACTATTTCTCTTCATGATCCTTTATTTCACTAATTTTCCTTTAAGCTCTACATTTCAGTTTTTCCCGTTTATCTGTTGCTCCCCACCACTCTTTCCTCTCTTCATGCCTTTAAAATCACTGTTCCAGTTCACTTCTCTTGTCTGCTTCACGTTTTCATTTTTTTCCCCTTTCCCCTCTCTGTCCCCACCTCCCTCCCTTTTATATATATAAAAAGATAGATAAGTAGATAAATAGATAGACAGAGAGAAAGCGAGAGAGAGAGAGAGAGAGAGAGAGAACGAGAAAGAGAGAGAGAGCGAGAGAGAGAGAGAGCGACAGCGAGAGAGAGCGGGAGAGAGATAGAGAGAACGAGAAAGAGAGAGAGAGCGAGAGAGAGAGAGAGAGAGAGAACGAGAAAGAGAGAGAGAGAGAGAGAGAGAGAGAGAGAGAGAGAGAGAGAGAGAGAGAGAGAGAGAGAGAGAGAGAGAGAGAGAGCGAGAGAGAGAGAGAGAGAGAGAGAGAGCGACAGCGAGAGAGAGATTGACAGAGAGAGAGCGACACATGTCTCATATATATATGAGTGTGTGTGTGTGTGTGTGTTATTGATGTAAAATTTGCTTCTTTTTTTGTAGTAGCCTTCCCCAACTTAGTTGTTGTAAAGTTTGCTTTACCGTAACGTTTTAGCTAAAGAGTGAATGTGGTCGTTGATAAACATCCCAAACTGTGTTTTAATGTTTGGTAGTTGTAAATGTACGCCAGATGTATTACCCGAGCTCTAATGCAAAGCAATGAGAATTAAAAAGGTAGTTTTATTTTTCATTGTATAACTTCAAGACATCATTGTGAATGTTTTGGTTTTTTTTTTTCTTTTTTTTTATTACTGACAGAGAGAAGGAAACAGTAGTAATCTATGAGTATTTAGAAATGATAAAAACTCTACTACAGGTTTTTTTTTTCTGAATTCATGTGTAAGAACATTGGAACTTACAGCAAAGTTTGTTTTGTTTAATTTTTACATATTCAACAGTTATATATTGTTTGTTGTGCAAAGAAAATTTTTATTGCAAATTGATTTTATAAAATACCCTCGTTAATTTTCTAAGTCTTAACATTTTTTTTTTCAAATGGATTTCAAGACATTTAACCATTAGATTCTCAAAAAGGGAAGTTGAAAATTCTTGTTCACTACAGCACACGTGCTGCTTTTCCCATGAACCTTTTCGCGCCGTTTCAATCAGTGATGTCGAGCCAGTGCTAGCTTTTAAATCCCATTAGGACAGTTATAACATCATCCACAACAAATCTTATGACAAATATTAAAAAAAAAATAATTGAGAATAGAAGCGAGGAGACGAAAATTTATAATGAATGTTAAGCCTTAATCAGTATGGATAGTAATATATGTTTTATTATTCTCATCAGACACAAGTTAGACAATTTTGACTCATTCTGTCCTCAGCTAGGATGTACGTCGAGGCAACTTATATACACGTCAATAAGAATATGGAGAGCAATGATCGAAAGATAGAAAGAAGAAAAAAGTTTTAACTATGTAAACAACGGGCAACATCGAGGAAAAGAGAGACAGATAAGCAAACTGACTGGTATATACAGAGACAGATAAGCAAACTGACTGGTATATACAGAGACAGATAAGCAAACTGACTGGTATATACAGAGACAGATAAGCAAACTGACTGGTATATACAGAGACAGATAAGCAAACTGACTGGTATATACAGAGACAGATAAGCAAACTGACTGGTATATAAAGAGAGACAGTACAGATAAGCAAACTGACTGGTATATACAGAGACAGATAAGCAAACTGACTGATATATACAGAGACAGATAAGCAAACTGACTGGTATATAAAGAGAGACAGTACAGATAAGCAAACTGACTGGTATATACAGAGACAGATAAGCAAACTGACTGGTATATACAGAGACAGATAAGCAAACTGACTGGTATATACAGAGACAGATAAGCAAACTGACTAGTATATACAGAGACAGATAAGCAAACTGACTGGTATATACAGAGACAGATAAGCAAACTGACTGGTATATACAGAGACAGATAAGCAAACTGACTGGTATATACAGAGACAGATAAGCAAACTGACTGATATATACAGAGACAGATAAGCAAACTGACTGATATATACAGAGACAGATAAGCAAACTGACTGATATATACAGAGACAGATAAGCAAACTGACTGGTATATACAGAGACAGATAAGCAAACTGACTGGTATATACAGAGACAGATAAGCAAACTGACTGATATATACAGAGACAGAGGTGCAGAGTCATTACGGAAGGCAAAAAAAAACAAAAAACAAAAGAAACAGAGCCACAGACACACAAAGTTTAGTGAAATTCAGGTAGAAAGATGAAAAGATTTTCGATATGTTTATCGCAGAACATTTTTCCTAATTGAACTTGAAAATGTAATATAAGTTACATATGAAAATGTCAAAGAAATGAAAAGAGTCTCACTGAATTAAACAAAAATCGCACGCCACTTCTTACCTATAAAGATCACACACAAATAATACAAAAAAAAAAAACAAAAAAAAAACTGAACTGACACATGAAAGGGAGTTATAGACGTTATTAAAAAAAAAAAAACTAGGATAGAGCGTGCGTCTGTGATGTGAAAACTTATCGAGCCTAGTTTAAAACATAGCGATTGCTTGTGTCATATGGATAAAATAGGGACATCATCACTTTTTGAAACTTTCGCAAGACTAAAGGGTCAGTGATCAAACGCACAAAGTAAAATATACCGCTGCGTAGCATAAATACTATTAATAATGATAACAATAACAACAACAACAACAACATCAACAACAATAATAATAATAATAATAATAATAATAATAATAATAATAATAATAATAATAATAATAATAATAATAATAATAATAATAATAATAATAATAATAATAATAATAATAATAATAATAATAATAATAATAATAATAATATGATGATGATGATGATGATGATGATGATGATGATAGAACAATAATGAATAGTAACATTTATTTTACTTAAAAATCTTAATTTGACTCATTGCCAAAATGACAAGATTTTTCCAAGAGTACAGACACTGATGAAATTATTGGCCTCAATTTACCTTTCTTCCTGCAACTTGTTCGACAACTTCTTCTCTGACCCAGGATTTAGATAATTTCACAATTTAGATGTTCCCTCGTTTTAGAGGAACTTTTAAATCGTATTTTATAGCTGTGAAAGATTGATTTATTTGTTGGTTTGCTAAATCAAGATTTAACACCAACATAACACGCTCTCTCTGTTTCTCTCTTTCTCTCCATTTCTTTCCTCGAGTTGATTTGTTTCGCCGTCTTTATCTCCATCATTCCTTACATGTTTCTCCTATCTTGTTATTTCTATGACTGTCTCACAGTTATTCTTTTTCCTTGTACTATCCTTTCTCTCACTTTAAATAGTTCCCTTCAATCTGGTTCCTCTGTTTCTCTGATTTCGTTTCATTCCTCTTTTATGTCTGTCGCTATCTTTCTCTGCTCCTCTATCTCTTACTCCTCTCACCGTATCTCTTACCTCCTATCTTTCTCTGCTCCTCTATCTCTTACTCCTCTCACCGTATCTCTTACCTCCTATCTTTTATTTCTAAATAAAGGCAATCTAATCGATCAATGTGTTCTTTGTCATAGAACTGCTTCCCAACAAATTTTCAACATCATTACAACACATACTTCGAGTATGCAATTTCAATACCAGAACTCTTAAATAAACACAGAATAAAGACACAGAGATAACTCCACAAAATGAAACAGGTTTGAAGGTAGGCTAGTGGGGAACGGTCGAAGTATCTTCCCATTGACAGATGCATTATTTCCCTAGAGGGTATGGTGTCCTGATGGTAGATTAACTAATTGCCTAACAGCTCGAGCCTCAGGCCTGGTGCTCGCGTTGACTGGCATGGCGGGAGCTGAAGGAGCTGGCAGCTCGAGGGAACGGCCATTGATAGTTGTAAACCCAGCTAAAGCCTGTCCGTATAGATGTTGGGTCTGGGAATGGCCATTGGTAGTTGTAAACCCAGCTAAAGCCTGTCAGTACAGATGTTGGGTCTTCAATTGGTGCGTGGATGGTGTGAAATGAAAAACTTCCACAAAAATAATCAGAGCCCTGTGATGAACGTCCTTTTGCATTTCTTGCTTTCTCAGTTTTCTTTTCTTTTTTTTTTCAGCTAACCCTGATTTATCTTTTTTATACCATACGCAGTCATCAATTGAAGTAACATGGAGTGCGGACTGAAGTATCTTAAAGTGAAATTTGTAAAGAAAACGGCGCCTTTTGCTCTGTCAGTATCAAATTTCTTATCAGTTTTGATTATCTAAGTTAATTCTAAAATCAACCACTTTTTTTTATCTTTCATTCATTTTTAGTCTCTTTTTATTCCATTAATTTAGCATATGATTTAATGGAAACATTTTGTTAAAAGGGAGATAGGGGGCTGTGGAGAAAGGAGTTGGGAGAATGAGAGGGTAGGGACATAAAATTACGGATGTTGTTTGGATTACAGAAAATGCAAGTGGTTGAATAATTTCAACTCTCACTTTCTACCTAAGTTATTGAACAGAGTTAACTAGCTTAAAAACAAAACCCAGCTATTTAATCATAAGCATAAGTTATGTGAAAAACAAGAAACCGAAACCTTATATTAAAATAAAAGAATATGACGAAAGAGTGTGCATTTCAGAAAAGGAAAAAGATATTTAATATTCAAATTATCAATAAACATTTTTCTTAAAAGAAATTGTAATTACTTTTGTTTAAGTTATCATTTCCATTTCTACTACTAGTAGTTGTATTATTATTATTATTATTATTATTATTATTATTATTATTATTATTATTATTATTATTATTATTATTATTATTATTATTATTATTATTATTACTATTATTATTATTATTATTATTATTATTAGTATTATTATTATTATTTTTAGTAGTAGTAGTAGTAGTAGTAGTAGTAGTAGTAGTAGTAGTAGTAGTAGTAGTAGTAGTAGTAGTAGTAGTAGTAGTAGTAGTAGTAGTAGTAGTAGTAGTAGTGGTAGTGGTAGTAGTAGTAGTAGTAGTAGTAATTGTAGTAGTAGTAGTAGTAGTAGTAGTCAGTAGTAGTAGTAGTAGGTAGTAGTAGTAGTAGTAGGTAGAAATATTAGTAGTAGTAGTAGTAGTAGTAGTAGTGGTAGTAGTAGTAGCAGTATTAGTAGTACTAGCATTATTAGTAGTAGTAGTAGTAGTTGTAGTAGTAGTATTAGTAGTAGAAGTAGCAGTAGCAGTAGCAGTAGCAGTAGCAGTAGCAGTAGTAGTAGTAGTAGTAGTAGTAGTAGTAGTAGTGGTAGTGGTAGTAGTAGTAGTAGTAGTAGTAGTAGTAGTAGTAGTAGTAGTAGTAGTAGTAGTAGTAGTAGTAGCAGTAGCAGTGGCAGGAGCAGTAGTAGCAGCAGTAGTTGTAGTAGCAGTAGTAGTAGTAGTAGTAGTAGTAGTAGTAGTAGTAGTAGTAGTAGTAGTAGTAGTAGTAGTAGTAGTGGTAGTGGTGATACTAATAAGAATAACAAGTAGTGGTAGTGGGAAGAGTATTAATAAAAGTAGTGCTTATTGTAATATAAACGCACAAAAAGAGCTTGTCAATTTTCTGAGCAGTTAGGTTGTTTCTAACTCTTATCTTCGCATCTCATTGATCTTTTTTGTTATCTCTCTGCATGGGCAAAGTAAGATATAAATGTTTGTAATGTCCATATTACCAGCGTGACTATTTCGTCCTTATACCATCTTAAACATAGTGTTTTTAGAAAGAGTAAATGATTGAAATTTGTGGAAAAAAAACATTTTGATAACTGTCATCTAATGTATTACTTATCCTTAAAATTTAGGTTCAAGTGTGATAGCTTAACTTTTGTTAAGATTTCCGATACTTTTTAAGAAAGGGAAACAATACTTTCTTTATCTAATCACATGCACTAAAATAATCGTCGGAGATTTGTTTCATGCTCATAAAACCCGGCCAAAACTTGGCAATGGTGCAAGACTGTTTCATACAGATATTTCAATCTACTTTTTGTCTCACCATTTTTTTGTCTGATATAGCCAAGTGAAAGAAAAATTAGTACAACATTTTTCGTTAACTGTACAATATAACTTGAGATTTATTATTCTGTCACTTGCAAGTTTACCCATTCTGACAAAGAATAACTCCTTCGAGCAAGTAACATCTTAAATTGACACAAGTCATTCTTTTAACTATATCTCATAAAAAGTGTCTAGTTTAACTCAAACTGTTTAGCTTTTGATTGCAAAACTGCATGACGTGAAAAAGTGACTGAAACCTTGCAATTTTAAATGTAAGCTATTCTGACAAGCGTTATCATGTGTTTGGACCCGATTTCACTTTATAAAATTTCCAGCAATCATATTTGCCATTTAGCTCAGGACTTTGGTCCCAGATCAATGTGTTTACAGCATATCATTGCAGCAGCAGCAATCAACCACTCAGCCTTTCACCCACTTTAAAATTTACATTTAACTAAAGCAAAAGCAAAAATAAGATTTCAATTCTTTAATAACAAAAATAATCCTTGCAATATCCTTAGATTAAAAGTTTACAGTACAGTTTAAAAGGAAAACAGAGTCTTTAGCATGATTTAATGAATAACATACAACATGAAATCTTTTGGAAGCAAAATAATCAAAGCCATGGCAATATTGGTTGAACTTTAGGATTGATATTTTCACTACTATTTTTACAATTATTATTAATATCTCACTAATACCTGATCCACATCCCCAATGATTGATTTGCTAATTTGATTCAAAGATTGGCCTTTTTGCATCTTTACTACTGAGATAAATCTTGCAGCTGTAATAAAATTGTGATAAAAGAAATAATGAAAAAAAAACAACTAAACAGAACAACATTAACAAAAAATTTAATAATTAAACCAGCAACAATTTAATAAAACTTTTGACTTTATCAAGAGAAGTAATATATCTAATAACAACCCAAGTGTACATAGTATTTAACTGTTATTACTATTTGATAACTTCGTTATCATTCAAATTCCTAAATGGTTAATCTAAATTTTGGCACACAAATTACCTAACCTCTTTTTTAATAAAACAAGAAAATAATACAGTTTGTTGCATGCCAAAGAAATTTTGTAAGGGGAACCAATTAAAAAGGAGCATGTTGTTGTAGTCATAGTCTTTTAATCAAATATCTCTCTTTTTTTCTCTCTCTCTTGAGATACGAGCGCCTGCTAAAATGGCAATTCATTATTACAAATATTAAGGTGCACAAAAAATAAAACCAATATTGATATAAAAGGAACTATTTATTTTCTATAAAGAAACATTCATGGTTTTTTTCTACCTGAAAGAATGCAAATCTCAAAAGCAGAAGCAAATCTAATTTCCCTTAACTTTCTACAGAAGAGAACAGGAAGGGGATTTCTTGTAATAAAAATATAATATGGAAACAAGGCTTATATTCATGCTTTGTGAACCCTTCCCCTCACCACCTCACAAAGATTTTAAAATTAATTCTTAAATAGTGTGTTCGGTTGTTACGGTGTAAAGGCAAGGGCAAAAATGTAGAAATATTAAAAAGAATGCGTATCTGTGGTATTTATCATCTTCATTCATGCTTTTTTACCTGCTCCCCCTACCACCTCACCCAATTTAGTTAAATCAATTCTTAAATAGTGAATTCTATTTCAATATCAAACCTCCATCACCAAAAAAATAGTCAACTTAATTCAAAGATTAAATTAAAACTGAAGTTTACACCAAAACAACATTTATCACATCAAAAAAATTTGCTCGATATTGCACATTTTCATAAGCAAGGAAAAAAAATAAATATCCCAAATGCCTTGATATATTTCATGACCAGGATTAAAATCTGTTGAATATTGTGAGAAATTTTATTCCTTCATTCTCCCTCCCTCATCTTCCATCTAAAAATTTACCATCTTTAGTTCTCTACCTATGTACTCAATCCTCTTTTCTTTAGCACTATCCTCTATCCGTCTCCCACCACCCATATTTTTTCTCTACCATCCATCTTTCATTCCTCATCCTCTTTTGTGTCTTTCCCATCCTCATTTATCTATACCGTCCAGCCATCCTTTTTTATTTGGATAAAATCTGACCAGGGTCTGGCTGTTCCTGAGATGCCCCTGAGCTTGATGGACCGTGGAACTCCACAGTAGTTGTCGACTTGTTTTCCACTTTCATCTCTGGATGTTTAATAGGCAACCCCTATCAGCTGAGGTGGATACTATCAACCACTGAAAGATCCCTGACGTGGTGGATGCTGTGGAAAACTCATCCTTCATCAGCAGCAGCAGGCGTTGTTGTTACGCTGGTGCTGGGGCCTGTCAAGAGAGCCGTGCTTGTGGTGATCAAATTACATGAATGCAAGTTTTCCTCCTCCTGCAGCTTGTGATTTGGATTTGGTTCACTCACTCGATCCTCCATCTGAAAAAAATATTTACAATTGGACTTTTCTTATGAGCAAATATGAGAAGGGAAAAAAATTAGCTTGAGTTTGTTGTCTGATTTTCCCAAAATATCCTTCACTAGAAAATCAAATGCTTTCAGTTTTGTAACAAATTAGGGAGAAAAAGAGAAGTGTTACTGTATTATTTTATCAGTTCTTGAACCTCTATCAGGTACAAATTTCAATGCAAATACAAGTTCAGATCCTGTTGAGCCCCATAAGGATTAAGACAGGATTGCTTGTATGAGATTTGACCTAATCTCTGCAAGGAAACCTGAATCTTAACATAGGCTGACAAGCAAATTGCTTGCTTAGCTCTGTGATGTAAAAAAATCAAACACAGAATGTCTCTGATTTGTAAAATATCTCCCTTGTTTTCTTCGAATCTTACTTGGAGATGCACAAGAAAAGAGAAGTACGCTTTTACTAAAGGTTGTATCATAACTTGTGCCTGACACTGACCTCAGCTACTTGTTTTTGGAGCTGTGTATTCTCATTTAGATTCCTCTGGTGTCTCTCCTCTTATTCCCGGTAGACCAGAGTCAGACTCTTTACCACTTGGCCATCCCTCTGTGGATGTTGCAGGATTTCTTTCATCTAGACAGAAGGAAGGAATTTTTTTGTGCAAATGTCAGAGAACCTTGTTACAGATTTAACAACATCATTCAAATTCTGTTTGGAAAATAAGGGAGCAGATTTTCCAAAAGTCATAGAAAGACATAGGTTTCAGCTAAGATAGACATACATCTTGGGTATCTATAAACATTGAGATTTGGATCCAAAATATCTGGGTATTACCTGGAAGATGGGAAACTGTAGATTGACTATTGATGCACAGTTTTAGGAGTTATTGCTCCTGTTTTAGATATTTTATGGATTTTTGCTGGTCATTTTTGATGAAAAATAAATTTTACTAGATCAAATTTGCAAGCACACCTAGTAAAACACCATTCGAAAGTTTCTTTTGTAAGGGATGTGGTGACTTAGTATCTTCCTTGCTTATTTTAGTTGCAAACAGTTCCTACAAAAGAAAAGATAAACACCGGTTTAAAATTCTGTGGAGTGTAATAAACTTGTTTGGCATCTTATGGGGGCAAATGTCAGTTGCTCTTTTAAAATACTCCCCTTTTCTAAGACTCACTTTGAAAGGGAACGCCCACATGGAGGGCAGACTATATCTGCTGAAACGTTGCAAATATTTGCTGTAGTACAAAAACTTTCAAAGAGCTCTAATTTAAAAAAAAAAAAGTGGACTAAAATTTAGGAAGCTACATTTCCACAGTGAGATGAGTTTCAGGCTTTAATTCAGCCTGATTGAAATTTTCATACTTGCTTGTAGAGAAATGCCTATGATTGATTGCAAGGGTTTATTTTTGACGCGCTGGAAACTGAGCTTTTTTCGGGTCACCATTCACAAATACATTAGGTTTTTGAGGGTATTTCAAAAAAATCAAAGAAGACACTTTCTCAAAATATACTGTCAACATTTTTACACATATCACAGACCTAAATCAGTATAAAAAGATCCAAGAACCAGAAAGCCATTACCTTCTACAGTGTTTTTTTTCATAATTATCTAAAATCGTGCTATAATTCACTTCCGCAAAAACTTTTTGATGCCATGTTTTGTGAAAGAAAAAAAAAATTATTCAATAATGTTATGAGATCCGAGCAGCAATAAAAAAGAAGAAATTAGGCAAAAAGGAACAGGCAGTATACCAGTGAAACTTTAAGAAGCACTTGAAGACTATAAAACTGATAAGATCACAAAATTACTCAACGAAAAGTAAGAACCATGTAAGATTCCACCACACATCACCAAATCCATAGTTATAGCACTGTCGAAAGAAAACAAGGACAGCATAGAGTGAATTGAATAGAATAAACAGTTTTATGATTCATATCACCAAAATACTTTAAAGAATCGCCATGATGCTAGTCGCAAACAATATCAAACCAGAAATAGCAAAGGAACAGTGTGAAGGGAAAAGGTACAAGCCCTTGAACTATGATTGAACGAGCTCTGGAAGTACAGAAAGAGATAGATCTATGCTTCATAGACTACACCAAGGCATTTGACTGAGTACGACAAAATGAGATAATCGCACACCTAACAGTTGAAGATAGATGGACAAGATCTGCGAGTGATCAAAAATATGTACTGGGGACAGACAGCAACAATGCCAGTTGATGGGGAAATCAGCTCATTTAAAAAAAATAAAGTCTGGTGTCACACAAGGATGTGTGCTTTCCCTTCAGTGAAATTATTATGCAAAACCTAAAAGGATATCAAAGAATAAAAGTAGGAGGGCACAACCTACACCACTTGAGATACACTGATGACACTGTATTAAATCCAGTAAAAAAAGAAGCCTTGCCACAATTATTAGACATCCTTGAAGAAGAAAGCAGAAAGAAAGAGATGGAATTGAATAGGAAAAAAGATAAAAGTAATGGTGGTCAGTTGAAGCAATGAGCGTCCATAGATCACTATCATTATTAAAGGAAATAAACTCAAGCAAGGGGTCAATTCAAATACTTGGGTACTTTAATATCAGGTGATGGACGTAACTTACATTGTTATTGCATCAAGAATATGACAAGCAAAAAAGAGTTTCTAGAGAATGAAATCAGTATTAACATATAACCACATCTCAATTCACACAAGAAGAAGAGCCCTGGAGTGCTATATTGAACTCATTCTGATGTATATGAATGTATGGTCTAGACAATTTCAAAAGTTACAAAAGAAACTGGAGGCAATAAAATGTGATTCCACAAAGCTCACAGACTGCAAAGAAATCAACCAAAACAGTGTTATGAGAAGCTGATACAACAAGATTGCGCATAAATAGAATACGTAAACAAAGGTAGAGAGAAAGAGTGAGTAATATAAAGACATAAAGAAAAATATAAAGATTAAAAAATGTATCAAAAGGGAGAAGACAAGTAGCTAGGGAGGGAGAGAGGATAGAGTGACAGAGCGGAGAAATAGAGAGGGGGGTTGACAGAGAGACAGAAAGAGAGAGAGAGACAAAGTGAAAAAGGAAGAATCAGAAAAAGAAGGAAGAAATAGCAACACAGCAATTAGAACCACTATCTCTGGACAAAACCTTTTTTGGCCATGTGATGAGAAGAGAGAAACTAGAACATCTTGTGAGAAGCGGAATGATTGTAGGAAAACAGCGTCAAAAGATGTTGAATTGACTAACAAAGTGGCTCAAAGTAGGACAAGGCACAAAAGCACTGAAAGCAACGAGGGATAGAGATGCGTAGACAGTCATGACCGCCCACGCTAAAGAGTACGGCACCTGATTGATTGATTGATTGATTGATGAGTTTAAGAGAGAATTTTCCCTTCTGTTCAACAGGTGACAGTCTTTAAAGAAAAAAATATCCAAAGTATTCAACTAAATAACTTTCTTGAGAAGCTAAAAGTAAAATATCTAATTCAAAATGAAATTCAATAAGGATTTTATAAATTCTTCAAGCTTCCCTCTTTCTTCCTATCTTTGAATTCTTCAAATAAAGTGTTTCTCTAAGAAAGATTTGGAATCTTGATACCTGTGGTTTTTTGTTTAAAAATATTTGCATATTGTGTCAGGTTTAGAAATATATAATGAAGCATATTTTAAACATAAAACAAGCAGAAACAAAAAAAAATAATATTTTCTCAACAGCCAAAAACCTTGCGGATCCCGAGAAAGCCCTTTACTTCCTAAGTTATCTTAAATACAAATAAAAATCGAAAGGATAGAAATTCCTTTTGGTTCCTACCCTCAACATTATAGATGCTCATGCCATCATGACTTGTTTAAACCTCACACTCTGGGTCTCCTAGGCCAGGAAGATGCCAAAGATGAGCAGGATACCCTTGTAGCCAAACACAACCCATGGACCCAGTGAACCAATCACAGGTGAAAGTTGATAACAGAGTCTGGGATAATGAAAACAGATCACGTTGATAGAGCCTGTCCACAAGAAGGTATTGGGATCAGCACAGCATGGATCATATGAGTTTGAAACTGCAGTAGACTAGGGAAATTTTCTAAACTGATAAGTAAAACTGTTTGTATCAGTACAGTCTATCATCTATTCAAAAGCAAAGTAAAAAATCATGCAAGGTCTAAAAAATTGAAAAATTCAAATATATGAAGAGATACTAATTAGGTATAAGATCTACATAGACAGGTAAATATTTTCATAAAATATTATATAAAAAAGAGAAATTGTTGAAATAGATGTAAAAGCAGACATTATTTTCACATTACTTACTTACTTACTGCCCTCTTTGCCGTGGGCAATTAGGGCAGCAATTATTTTCACATGCTAGTATACAAATACCAAATCTCTGCAAAAAAAAAAAAGCACATCATGGCTTCTAAAGCCTCCACACCTTGGCTTGAAAAATTATTGCAATTTGTAGAAATATTTTATAGGTATTGGCTATCTGAGGTATGGCAAATATTTTGTGGGCAGATAATGCTAAAGTAAGGTTTCTATCAAGAAAAAAAAATTGAGTTTCACTCCTGGAGAATGACTTTTTTTGGTGAAAATATTGGAGAGATTTAGTAGAATACATGTAAATTTCATGACCAGGCTAAAAAATAGAAAGAGGAAGAAGACATTGATGATGTTGGGTGCTGGAGATGACAGTGCAATACTGATAATCATAAGAGTGGCGACATGATCTTGAATTCTCTTATATTAAAAAATTAATATATATGTAATTTTATTAGAAGTGACGCATTCTCTGCAATGAAAACCTAAGTACCTTTTCCTCTTCATACATGCTTGGCAGTTGCATTTGGGAAGGCAAAGGCCATACCCTCAGGGTACCCGGTGATGTGATGAGACTGGTGTCCAGCGTGTTGAGCACCCTATCCACAAGCTCAGTGAACTGCTGGGTAGTCTGAAGGAGAAAGGTATGGATGGAATAAGGAGGGTTTACATAGAGAGAAAGAGAGGAGGAGGAAGGAAATGTTCTGATATATGGCTGAATCATCTTTTTTTTCAGGATTATCTGAGAGAATTAATCACTCACAGCTCTGAAGATAATTTATGAAAAGCTTGTTTATGAGAAAAACTCATGAAAGACTAATATGACACAATATCAGTAAAAAGCCTCTATCTTACATTTTTCAAATGAGATGGATAAACTCATTCCCCATTGTGTTTGCTAAGCAAAAAAAAAATATTTATCCTAATGCAGCATAATGCATTCAAAACTTTTTCTGAACTTTCAGCCTAGCATACAAGCCTACATGCTTCTGTGCTGTTTGAACAGTCTCCTCTGTCATTTAGCATGCCTAATTTGTTACTAAAATACTCGGAAAACTTAAGGGATTGGAAGGACCTTGAGCACTAAACTCTGAAATTACATATTTGAAAACTATCTAACAGACCTGAAGTAGACACAATGCCTAAAATCAATCTTCCAAACTCTCACCTCCTCCATTCTACTTACTACCACGTCAACCTCTGTCAATCTTGGCTCCTAGTGCAGTATGGTAAACTCTGTGATGAAAGGACCCATGAAGACCTCCTTCAGCTGATCCACGGTGCATATGTGGCGATTGTCCTTGACCTTGTACCAGTTGACTGGGTACCAATCAATAATGAACCACATATACTTCTTTCCATAAAGTGTCTCCTTATACGCCTGAGAAGATCAAATGAGTAAGGATAAATTGATACAATGACATCCTTGAAGAGTGATCTCTCATTTGAATTTTTTAAAATGACTAATAGATTGATTGATTGGTAGAGCTCCTTTGCAAAAGGAAAACTTTTTGTTTGTTTTTTCTAACCAACTGGTCGCCTTTAGACAGGGGAGATCAGAGCAGAAAAGGTAAGACCCCTCACTCATCCACTACAGTAGCACTGCTAAGAGATGCAAGAGGCAATTCCCTACCGATCTGAAAGCAAATGCTCTATACAAAATACCAGATTTACCATTCAGAGCAAACTTCTGGAGTACATATAATACTGTAAGATATTGAAAAGAATTCAATCCAGCTCATTCAATTGAGTATTGTAAGGTTCGAGTTCCAGTGTGATTAATACAGCACTGAGTTTTACCCCTCACACACCATCTTCACAACTGTTGAAATGGAAATTGAGTGATGTCTGAGTCTTAGAAATCTCCTCACGGATCGTTACCTTGACGAGGTGAGCGAGCTTGCGTGCCTTGATAACCCTGAGAGCTATGCCGGCGAGAGCCTCGTGCTCTTGGTAGGGCCACCCAAGCCGGACAGGTCAAAGGATAGAGGCCAGACTAGATACGATCCACCCCCTCCCCCTACTTGTAGGTTTAGCATAGGGCTAACAACTCTATCTTGTAAAAATGTTATTGTTACTGAAACAGCAACAAAAAGCTGCCCTAATTGCCTACGGCAAAAAGGGCAGTAAGTAAGTGAGTCTTAGAAAAGAGCATCCGCCCCCCTCCCCCCAAAAAAATGCACATGCAGGTTGTAATGGCCATCTGCATTATCTCCATAGCACACTGTGAACATCTTGTGACAACTGGAATGACTGTAGGAAAACACAGCATGTGAAAACAGCCTGAAAAGATGAGGATGGTTTAACAAAGTGGCTCAAAGTAGGACAAGTGACAGCAAAAATGATAGCTATGGATTGAGAAAAAGAGAAGATTGAAGCAAAAGAGGATACAAAGATATTTTTTAAATGAGGATGAGACTATAGATAGATAGATAGATAGATAGATAGATAGAGAGATAGATAGATAAATAGAGAGAGAGAGAGATAGAGAGAGAGAGAGAGAGAGAGAGAAAGAGAGAGAGACAAAGACAGAGGGGGAGTCAGAAAGACAGACAGAGAGACAGACATACAGATAGAGAGAGATGCATTGTAGATGGAGATTCTGGGAGGGAGGAGGGAAGGATAAAAGGGATCGAGAATAGTCACAGAGGTTATTTCTTTTAAATAATTATAAAAAGAAATACATTTAATAAATTAAACCAAAAAAAAAGGAAACAAACTTCACTTTCTCAACACTTAGCCCTCTTCATTTGGTTGAACAATTATAAACGGGGATAACTCATTAAAAGTTTACTGTTGGATAGGTTCTTTCCCTTGACGATGAATTTATTTTTCATTTTAAAGCTCACCTCTTATCCAGTGAGACCTCGGATTCAAGGAAGAAATACTGTGAGACTCGAGTATTTCATTATATACAAGGTTCACTGTATATGATGAAGCATATCTTAAACATAAAACAGGCAGTAACATAAAAAATTGAATGTAAATTGAAAATCTTTAAGGATGTTTTAAATAATTAATAGAGTCACTGAGAGTTTTTAACCAAGATTCTTGAAAAAAAAATCCATTTAAAAAAGCATCAGCTTAGTTAGCTTATGATATTTACACAACTGCAGCTTCCTGTGACTAAGACTGCTGGCTTCTACATTTTTATCAACAGCAACAATTCTGTGGTTTTCAAGAAAGCCCTTCACTTTCTAAGTTTCTTAAATATATATATATATATATATATAAATTGAAAGGATAGTAATTACTTTTGGTTCCTTGCCACAACATTGTAGATGCTCATGCCAACAAATCTGGAATCATTGACCTGTTTAAGCCTCACATTCTGGGTCTCATAGTCAATGAAGATGCCAAAGATGAGCAGGATAGCCTTGTAGCCAAACACAACACTTGGACGCAGTGTACCAATCACAGATGAAATTTGATGACAGAGTTTGGGATAATGAACACAGATCATGTTGATAGAGCCTGTCCATTAAAAGGTATTGGGATCAGCACAACACAGATCATTTGAGTTTGAAACTGCAGTAGACTAGGGATTTTTTCTTAACTGTTAAGTAAAACTGTTTGCATCAGTACAGTCTATCATCTATTCAAAAGCAAAATGTAAAATCACGCAAGGTCCAAAAAGTTGAAATATGTAAATATATCAAGACATACCAGTGAGGTATAAGATCTACACACTATACATAGACACATAAATATTTTCATAAAATATTATATAAAAAAAGAAAGATTGTTGAAAAATATTTAAAGGCAGACAACATTTTCATATGCTAGTACTGAGTATAGAAATATCAAATCTCTGGTAAAAAAAAATGGACTTACTGGTTACTTGTTCCATCTCAGTCCATGCAATGTGTCTCCTTTATCTGTGAAAGCCAAATTTTGCATATTCGCAGCAATTTTGTAGAATCCATAGCACAATACATGGCATCAGTTATCTCTTTAAAGTCTTCAAGCTTCCTCCCTCTTTCCTCCAATCTGGTTTAGTTGAAAAAACAATAGGTGTCATTATTGTATTTTTATTTTTTATTTTATTTTATTTTTGGAAGTCTACATAAAAGCAAAAATTATGTTCAGTTTCTTTTGTCGGTATATTTTTCTATTCTTGTGCCACAAACTGTAACACTGTTTCTTGAGTTCTAAACAAAGATCTCTGGTAAATAGAACCTTGTAAAATGTCTAATACACATAATCATGGATGCTTGTGTTAGAATCACTCCCTAGTATATTTGTTGGATAGATGAGCATAGTTGTGGATAATTTATATTTTATTTTCCTTAATGACTTTAAACCTTTTAAATTTGAGCATTGCAAGAAATTACCTTTGTGAGATTTGTGTGTAGATTTTATAAATAACAACATAACTCTGTTATACGATTTGGAAACATCCATACAAAAATTCTGATGCTGAAATTTGAATTTTTTACACTTTTATCTGTGTGTAAAATATAACTTATTTTTAAGGACTTATTCTGTCCTTAGTTCCATGCTTTGTTTCTACTTTTGTGTACAAATTACTTTAGGTTATTGTATTGAATTACATACTTTCAAGAAAAAGCTTCTAAAGTGTGCTGAGCATTGACAAATAAGATGGTTATACTGAACCAATAAGTAAAGTATTCTTTTATGTTTTAATTCTGTCTATGTAGAGCACATCACGGCTTGTCTAGCCTTTACACCTTGGCTGGAAAAAATTATTGCAATTTGTAGAAAATTTTAGGTATTGGCTAGCTGAAGTATGGCAAACTTTTGATAGTTTACTCTATTTGCTACTTAACGATCTATCATCACAAGGTCTGCAGACTTCATGGAGCTTTTGATTGCGTTCAGATTCTAAGCGCTGCTCCATATTTAACAGTTTCGGTTTGAGGCTACTAAGGTAGATCTATAGTGCAGAGTGTTATTTGCGGCTAGTTCGTGCAGACCTGAGCGTGTGGAATTATTTTAAAAAATCATATAAAATCACTGTAAAAACTCTTTGCACTTGAAGCGTTCACAAGTTTTTTTTATATTAATCCTTTAAATATAGGGAAACAATTTTTTAAGCGATTAAAATGTTTCACTTTTGACATATTCCTATTAAACTGAGGTGGTATGAAAATCATGATTTTTTTTCAGCTCTTTTATTTGAAGTATGAAGATCCACCTGCACCATCTATACAATTTATAATTGAGAGGTAAAAAATATAGCGTTGTACTCAGGTAAATTTCAGCTTTAAAATGATTATATGTTTGATAAGCTTCGTGTTAATGAAGCCAGATTTTTTGCGATGCAAAAACAAGGAAAAGTTCCCAGTGATTATTAGATTTAAACGCAGTCCACCATCACGCAAAGGCACACACAGTTGTGGCCTCCCTGACAAGTGATTGACCACCGATCCGCCCACTAACTGTGTGCGTCTGAGGTAGGGCCAGTAAGCAAACTAAGTTGCCGCTTTTTCGTCTCTTTCAACAGCCGTGTGCAGAGTTGTATCTAGATAATTTTCTACGTCCTTTGGATTTTTATCAGTTAACGGCACTCATTTTATTTTTACAACAGATAAATAACACTATCTGATTTCTTAGTCTACTTCCGAGTTCCCCTCTCCCCTGCTCCCCTTTCACTCTTTAGAACTCTTTCTCTGGCTTGCCAGTTCATTTCTCTTCCTTTTAGTTTGACTCCATTTTTTTAACTGTTCTCACATTGATCACTTTATGCTGTAACTTTTGATTACTCTTCAACGGACTTATTCTTTAATGTTTTTTTGTTTTTATTTTTATTTTTTATGTCAGTAGGGAAAATGTTAGGCTTGGAGTTAACTAAAATAAAAAAAAAAGTAGCAAGGTTTCTTTACTGGATGTAGATTCTAGATCTAGATCTTACAATATCACTTTCCAAAGGCTTAGAACTCGATTTAGACCTCACTATTGCTTTCATTACTGATATCATCGTATTTATTGTTATTAGACAATTCAAATCTATCACTAGAATTATTTGTTCAAAAATTAGATGGACTTTGCAGCAGATATTTGTAGAGCCTGTTATGTTAGATCTACCATGTTGTTAACCGTAGTAACAGCGATCTGAGAGATAGTTGTAAACAAATGCCCCCCAGAGCATCAATTTCAACATGAACTCTTGTAAAGCTAGGTTTGAAAAAAGCTTAACGCATATTGAGTCATTTAGTATCAAATGGTTTCGTGCTTATGGCTATGAAACAGAGCTATTAGAACACCGGCTCATGGGACTAATCAGTTGGCCATTGAGCCGCTCTATGCGGCTTACGGGATGGAATCAGTTAAAAAGAACACTCGGCTACAGATTTGTTTTTGTGTTATTGTACGAAATTATGCAGCATTTGTACAAACAATATTGTGCAATACCCACACCATTACAGCAATCTCTAGTTATATAATTTCACGCAACTTTACTCCAATTTATATTTCTATATTAAGTTAACCTTGAGTCTATAGATGACAAATAAGTTTTCATAGTGATATCCAGCTCTAAAAACAACACAGCTTTAATTCACTTGAATAAAAGTTGAAATTTTTTTGAAATTAGATTCTAGTTCTTAAACGACATAGATCTAGGTTTGATTCTAATTTTTACAGCTCTAGGTTCTTGAAATCAACAGTTCAGATGTATGCCTACACTCTAGCCGCTAAATCTTAATTGCAGCTAGAGAGTCTAAATCTAGATCTGGATCTAAATCGATTCTGATTTGATTTAATCAAGTCTACCTAGAATATTCTGAATCTCAGTATGCATCTTGAGCAATGTGAGTGTGTTTGTTGGCGTAAATTTGCCTTTAACTTATAGATTTCTAGATCATAATCATGACTAATAAGCCTGTAATTCGCTCATGTTGAGTTAGAACTAGATTCTAGTTTCGTTTTCGATTGACTCTACATTATCACAGGTTGTGTACATTATATTTTCTGGAGATGTAGGAAATGTGATTAGACACTAACATTCACTCTTAATGGTACATTTATTTTTTAAGACGAAGACTAAATAACAGGCACTGGAATCATCTTAACTTTCCAGAAGTCAGGAAAACCCAAGGATCTTGTAACGTATCTTCATCCTATAACATTACACAACACATGAAGGAAGGTGCATTCGTTGATAGTGCTATAATCAATATAAAACGCAACGTAGACTGCGTCGTTTTCGTATGTCTGTGTCGTAAACTATATTAACTTTTTGATGATAGAGTTGTTGAAAACACGTATATCTTTTCACTCAAGTAGAAAAACTATCAAACAAATTTAATATAATGATCTCAATCATGATTTTATACAAAGACATTAAAGTAATCGGGCAAAGTAATTCGTATTATGTACTCCAGCTGTTGCCACCAGGGAGAGTGGCGGGGAAAAGAGGTATTTATATATATGTATACACACACTTACAGAAATAGTAACTATTTTATTCTTCATGTTAATTTTAATAATGAAGCTAAGCTTAGCAAGTGACCGTAAGTCGTTGACACGGAAATTTAAGTTTCAAATACTACCGATCAATAACAGCAAACATCTCTCCTTCAGAAACTAATAATGAAGACGTGAACGTATGAAATATTTAATGGCAAGTATAGATTAAACAAAATCTGATTAATGTGATTATAGTTATGTATATTTTATATAATTTCATTTTTTTTCTTTAAATTAAAAGTTTCATTTCGAATCCACATTAACGTTTTTACCCTTATCAGGTTCACTTTACCTCTGCATGCTTTTCAACCATAAAGACTAATTTCATGGAAACAGAATGGAAATTAAACCAAAGTATATGCCTCAATAGTGTCAAGTAACAAAGATGAGAAATGGCCTCTTGTGACTTTATTAAGATAGGGGGGAAATAATCGAGCTCAATGTGAATGATCAACTGTAAGGGTGTCCATTTAGGTTTTCTTTATTGCTGGCTGAATATTAATACAGCAGAAATGACAGTGGTATTTAACAGAAAGTCTGCTTTATATTTCATTTAAAACTAAAATTGTCGGTCTGAAACAAAGCCTTTTTGATCTTATCAAATTCTTCGGTTGACTTTTGTCTGCTTCTTTTTCCCCTCAGCTCAATCTATAACTGTTACCAAGGTTGAATGAAGTTTCCATTGTAGTAGTGACTTTCTTGTGGCAGGACAGGATTACACATTTATAGAATAGGAAGTTTTTGGTGGTAACTTTACCTCCCTTGATGTTTTTGAAGGGCCACTATTTTATTACGCGCAGAATAATAACCACAGTAACTTGGTAAGTTCTTCTTTTATCTCCTGTTGTAAACAAAGTAAGTATTCCTTTCTCTTTCCTCTTTTTAAAAAATAACTCAGTCCATATTTTACAGTATCTTTTCCCCTGCAGATTAACCGAATTTAGTTTATTATTTAACTATCCCTGTAAACCAAATTTATCTAAGTTTTATTTCCATCTTTTCATCTAAAGGTACTGTATGTATGCTATTTTAAATTCTTTTGTTTTATGTTGTTTTTTTTGTTTACATTTCCTACAAAGTTTTGATCTTTTTTTTCCGTATTTAATTTTGAAGATGAAAACTTCTCTATCAGGATGGCACGATTTATAACATAAACGTCACTGTTTTGTCCAAAATTATTTACAAGAATATTTACAAGAGACTGGAAACTTTTCATCTTTCCTTTACATATGTTAAACGTTCCACATTCTTCCTACACTCATATATAGGATGTTGTTTTACTTGTAGCATTGGCAGGAGGTGAATGATACTATAAAGACAGCTTGTGGGGGGAGTTAATGCACACCTAGGTATTTATTTAGTATATATATATTATACATATATATATATATATATATATATTATACATATATATATATATAGTTAGATAGTTAGATAGATAGATAGATAGATAGATAGATAGATGGATAGATAGATATAGATATAGATATATATCTAGTTAGATATTTAGATAAATAGATACATACATACATACATACATACATACATACATACATACATACATACATACATACATACATACATACATACATACATACATACATACATACATACATATAGAAGATATTACTTTAAATTCTCTCCATACGACACTGGTGTTTCAAGCGGAAGACAAGGGTCCTCCGCTCTCCCCGGGTCTGACTGAGGTGTGTTCGTTAACAGTTCCGGACTTGCGCTCTTGTTTTTCCGTTTCCCAACAGCCAACAAGCTGCCCAAAATATTGAATAAAAACACCGTAAAGCTAAGCTATAGCTGCATGCAGAACATGAAACAAAAAATTTCTTGCCACAACAAAAGTCTTTAATCTGCAAAGATAAAAGAAAAACAAGGAAAAACTTACAACTGCAGGGATGAAAAAAAAATCCTTCCTGCTCAAAGGCCAGTGCCTCCAAAAGGGAGTGGTATACAAGGCAACTGTCGGACAGAAATCCTCGAAAAAACAGAGCACTTACAAAGGGATAACAGAAAATTGTTTCAAAACCAGATATAACCAGCATACATCGAGCATTACACTTAACCACAAAAAACAGCCACAACTTTAAGCGAATTCGTATGGAAACTAAAGAAATGATTAAAAAAACAACCGAATACCACATATCATGAGATAATATCGAAAGAGGATTCCGAGGACCCGCTTGTAAAGCAGTGCAACCGACTATATAGACGGGCAGGAAATGGAAAGTTGTCGAAGCCGGAGACCAGGACAAAGAGTGCCTTAAGATTAAAGATCGGGCATAATCAAACTGACCGCAAAAGCTGGGGTCACCTACAGCAATGTGGCGGCCAGAAACAGAAGGGAAAGGCACCACAGAGTCCTTCAAGAACTTGCTGCACACATAAGCATGGCTAAAGGAGAGACTGCCTTCCCTAAAACTAATGCAATGATACTCGCAGCATAGGGAGGCGCTAAGTCACGGCACGGAAAGTCAGTGAGAACAACAAACCAGAAAAAACGCATACTAGACGGTTGTGACGACTGTGCTGTTTCAGTTGACCTTCCAAAATGGGACAGTCACCCCAATATTGTAAGAAAAAACAAGACTAAAGCCTGATATTGTTATCCATTCAACTTTCACACAACAACTAATCATGGTGGGGCTAACAATTCTAGACTAAAACAGAGTGAAACAGGCCCACATCTACAAAAGAGAGAATTACCTGAACCTGGCGAAGGAGCTGAAACTTGCCAGCTACAAAGATGCGGTGATGCCCAGAGGGCCATCAGCCTACGACTTTCTGACTAAACTCTCAACATGTGACAATAAGAGAACAAAAGCTCTGAAGTTACTGCCTGAAAAGCTAAAAAATAGTTCACGCTAGATCTGGAGCAGGAAATATGAGAGGTTCCTTCATAAAGATTAAAAAATGCTCCAACTCTCGCGAAACCAGTTGTATAGTGTGGTCTCGAAGTGGTATAGTGCCTGGATCAGCAATCCATCCAAGATGACAATGTTGGTTCGAATCCGGCGCTTTCAATTTCTTATCCCATTTTGCAGATAGCTGCCGTAAGTACATTTTTCCCCTTTGATCTTTTTCAATGAGATTAATCTATCACTGGTTAGTAGCTCGAAATATGTAAATCATTTTAATCGTTTTGCATTTTAAACTTTTTCCATAGATAAATAGATTGGTTTTTTTTTTCCGAAATATGGCTACCAAAAACTTTTGCAGTTAATAATTCAGTCAGAAGCATTTAAACAAATCACATCTAAGATGGAGATAACTTTGTATGTTCCAAGAACTCTATAAATATTAATCTTATTTAGACTTTATGTGAGCTCTTTTGGCTTTACCGTATATTAAAAAAATGATGACCTTTATTTTACGGGTTGTTTATTACGATTGCGCAAGTCAAGTAAATTGTTTGCTAGGTATACTCTGAATGCGAAAATCCCTTCACCTCCTTGTAAACAAGTAGCAATTCCATACGGTTATACGCTTCACGTTACTTACGTGTCCCTACAGATATTTTCCGCACGAAGTTTAAAGGAGCGTTGACACTGTCAATAGTGGACACAGAACGATTCAAAGTCAAGTGAAACAAAACGGCAGTGACCAGCCTTGCGAATTTTCGAGATATTTATAGGAATAATAATAACAAAAACAACAATAGCAACAATAAAAATACTACTACTACTACTACTACTACTACTACTACTACTACTACTACTACTACTACTACTACTACTACTACTACTACTACTACTACTACTACTACTACTACTACTACTACTACTACTACTACTACTACTACTACTACTAATAATAATAATAATAATAATAATAATAATAATAATAATAATAATAATAATAATAATAATAATAATAATAATAATAATAATAATAATAATAACAACAACAATAATAATAATAATAATAATAATAATAATAATAATAATAATAATAATAATAATAATAATAACAATAATAATAATAATAATAATAATAATAATAATAATAATAATAATAATAATAACAGAGTGTGTCAAATGGCCAAGTAGCCATGTTACAAACGACCATAGCACACGAGCATGGACATCTACAGAGGAAACCCAGATAGTCAGCATACTAGACCTGAAAGACTAGAGTGTAGAGAAGATCTCAATCTAGATAGCCTAATAACAATTAAATCATGATAATAATAATAGAAATGTTTTATTTTTAGCTAGACATAAGGGTTTTCAAAATTGTTCGAATACTAAGTTGAGTCTTTAATTTTTTTTTTTAAATGTTCTTTCATTTTTAGATTTTAAACACTGTTGTTTTGTCTCTATTAAACGCGTTTTTTCCCCCACAGCTTTCATGGAAATCACCAAATTTCAACCTTCCTTTAAATGCAATAGTGGCTTTCTTGTGGCAGGACAAGACTACACAGTTATAGAGTATGAAGTCTGTGGAAGTAAATCTTCCTACCCTTTCAACAGTGCTTCCTTTGGACCAATGTTGTTATTTTCTAGCTCTACTGTTTTCTTGTAAGTTTTATTTCATCTCTTCCTGTAACTTACTCAATGTGAGTGAAGATTCCTTCTTTTTATCTTAATTATTCACTAAAACAATTACCGATATCTTGTTGTGTAATTATTTGAATGAAAATTTAACCTCATAATCTATCTTTTTTTTTTTTTGGTAAACAATGTCAGAAGAAGTTTACTTCAAATTTTTGCGTCTTAACTCTTTGTAGGTTTACCTTTTATGATCGTGGTGAAATAACTCAGCGCAAATTATACTGTCACCTTTGGAAATAAACTTTTATGGCAACTTTTACTTCTATCTCTGTATGTAAACTAACGCTATCTAATCTTTATAATCATATTGAATGTTGAATTTACTTTTATATCTTCTTGTAAACTAGAAATACAAAATGCTATGAATGGTTTTATTATTGATTTTGAAAAAAAAACCATACCAAGCTAGGAGTTGAATATTGTGTCTATAATAATATGAATGAAATAATACAAAACTAATAACACACACGTAACCACAACGATCTACAAACTCTACTCATGAATTGAATATACACATTCAAATAACTCGAAATGAAATAATGAAACACAAGTGCCATATTTTACATGAAATCGATTTCGATTGGATGGTGTAAGAATTTGAAGAAAATTTGGTACAAAAAAAATGGACAGGTAAAGTGATCATTTTTCTGTTCTATAACAAGCATGAGTTTCTCTTCGCTTTGATATTTCTTTTTCCTAGCCATGTGGTGGCTCTGCTCTAGGAACTAATTCCTGCAGAGATCGAAAGGGCGAACCCAATACCTGCTCCTGTGTGGAGGTAACAAGTGGCAGTGTCTACCGTCTGAGTTTGAACTTGACAGCAGACCAGAGATTCAGTGAGAAAAATGTGTGGTTGGTGTGGCCAGGCCTGCGAAAATGGTCATCTGAAATACATCACCAGAAGTGAAAGGTATGTTTGAGATAACCCTTACCCATGCAGATGCTTTCAAAATCTTTCTTTTAAGTATCGGTACAGATTTTCTACGCTGTTAAAATATCTGAGCAGACTATAGATTATATCGTGTTCTACTTTTCGTAAAAATGGATGACTCAATTTGGCAACAGCTTTTAATACGATTTTCACCATAACTTTTTAAAGCTAAGAATCGCAAATTACTTTAGTCCCGGCATGTTATCAGCTTATAAAGATATTGTAAGTAAAAAACAAAATAAATTAAATTCTTAGGGAGCAAAATGCCTTCTTTGTTGTTTAAAAAGGGCTAGAACCTAATTATGATAATTTTTTTTCTTAACTATGTAGAGTTTTATGGGTTTATATTCTGTTGTCTTTTTACAGAGAGCTGCTATAAGTACTTTATTTCGTTTGATAAAATTATACCCAACTACCTCTATGACCAGCTCCTTATATTGAGATTAAGTATATTCAGATCTGGGTAAAATGGATAATATTTGGTGGATATTTAGATGGATCACGCCTCTTATTTACGCCTAGGAAATTGTAGACTGAAGATGCAGAAGAGTCGGTAAAAAATTTTAAAATCAAATTATACTGAGAAGATTTTATGTTCAAATACCATTATAACTGTTAGGACCATGGAAGTTAAGCTTGCCAAATATTTTATGACAACTCTTCTGAAAATTCATGGATTCTATTTTTAGGGCTAATATATGTGCATTTCAATCATATTCTTGTACTAGTATAATAACGAAATGAGGAGGCCGTTATGTCCTTAGAAAAATCCACCAAGATTTATAAATCATTGTAGTTTTCATTTTTTTACCGACTCCCAACGGCTCGTCATTAGACCTAATGATTTCAATAAGACTGCCAGTGACTCTCAAATTCGGCAATAGATTTACTAGTTCCAATCAGGGTGATAAATAAATTTAACTTATTTGATCAACATGTTTCAATAAGCCTGCGAGTGACTCTCAAACTCGTCATTAGTTTTAACCTTTTGTTTTTAAATTCAAGCCGCCTATATATATATATATATATATATATATATATATATATATATATATATATATATATATATATATATATATATATATATCCATATTTCAATCTCATCTCACTCTATCTCTTTTTAAGTCTTTCTCTCTATCATCTCTCATTTTTTCTCTGTTTTCGTTGAATTATTCTTTTATCATGCATGTTTTTTACTTTTCTTTTCTTCTCTTCGGAGATTAAGACGAGTATCGTGTCACTTCAAGCTGATATTTTGATTCTTTGACGTCTGTGAATTAGTTTTCTTTACACCATAAATTAGTGTATGTTTAAACCAATACAATATCCAACTAGATACAGAATGTCATGTGGGTAAGTGGATCAGTAAAGCTCAGTATCAATTAAATGAATAGCTTTAAATTTTAAAAAAATCTAAATCAAAGCCAATGTCTAATTAAAATGTTGTTTAAGTACAGAGATAAGTATTGTTTTACAAAAAAAAACTAGACATAAGAGAGCGTTATTTATAGGCTTTTGTAGTTTGTATCAACACTCTTCCATAGACAAATTAATAATAAAAAATTATTTTAAAAAAGTACTCTCCGTTTCTAGCTACGCATGAGGTTTGTGGTAGACTTAGTATATTTCTCCAAGTATAAGCCATTTTCAAGCTATTAATGGGTAAGCATTAAGCCCACACATTAATTGCGTGAAAACAAATTATACGATTTGAATTTTTAGTATTTTGGCATGCTTTGATTCCCCTTCTATACGTGTCATATTTAAAACATGTTTTGGCAAATATTATTGTTTTTTTTTTACGTTTTGCCTGAAATTACAACATAGTGAAAAGAAGAACTCACTCCACTCAGTATAACAAACATACCAGAATCTACACCTCTGATCCCACCTAGAGATCCCGTAGAATCCCTACTGCTGTGTCAAGAGTTGGATGACTTTGATTCAGACCCATCCTCGGACGTTCCACTTGCAGCTGTGAAACATCGAGCCGATCTGGTCAACCAACAGCGCAGTGTAAGATCTAAGACAGAGGCTTATAGACAGGGTGGTGAACCTGATCAGCGCAGTCTAAGATCTAAGACAGAGGCTCATGGACAGGGTGGTGAACCTGATCAGCGCAGTGTAAGATCTAAGACAGAGGCTTATAGACAGGGTGATGAACCTGATCAGCGCAGTGCAAGATCTAAGACAGAGGCTTATAGACAGGGTGGTGAACCTGATCAGCGCAGTAAAAGATCTAAGACAGAGGCTTATAGACAGGGTGATAAACCTGATCAGCGCAGTGTAGGATCTAAGACAGAGGCTTATAGACAGGGTGGTGAACCTGATCAGCGCAGTATAAGATCTAAGACAGAGGCTTATAGACAGGGTGGTGAACCTGATCAGCGCAGTCTAAGATCTAAGACAGAGGCTTATAGACAGGGTGGTGAACCTGATCAGCGCAGTCTAAGATCTAAGACAGAGGCTCATGGACAGGGTGGTGAACCTGATCAGCGCAGTGTAAGATCTAAGACAGAGGCTTATAGACAGGGTGATGAACCTGATCAGCGCAGTGCAAGATCTAAGACAGAGGCTTATGGACAGGGTGATGAACCTGATCAGCGCAGTGCAAGATCTAAGACAGAGGCTTATGGACAGGGTGGTGAACCTGATCAGCGCAGTCTAAGATCTAAGACAGAGGCTCATGGACAGGGTGGTGAACCTGATCAGCGCAGTGTAAGATCTAAGACAGAGGCTTATAGACAGGGTGGTGAACCTGATCAGCGCAGTGTAAGATCTAAGACAGAGGCTTATAGACAGGGTGATGAACCTGATCAGCGCAGTATAAGATCTAAGACAGAGGCTTATAGACAGGGTGATGAACCTGATCAGCGCAGTGCAAGATCTAAGACAGAGGCTTATAGACAGGGTGGTGAACCTGATCAGCGCAGTATAAGATCTAAGACAGAGGCTTATAGACAGGGTGATGAACCTGATCAGCGCAGTGTAGGATCTAAGACAGAGGCTTATAGACAGGGTGGTGAACCTGATCAGCGCAGTATAAGATCTAAGACAGAGGCTTATAGACAGGGTGGTGAACCTGATCAGCGCAGTGCAAGATCTAAGACAGAGGCTTATAGACAGGGTGATGAACCTGATCAGCGCAGTATAAGATCTAAGACAGAGGCTTATAGACAGGGTGATGAACCTGATCAGCGCAGTATAAGATCTAAGACAGAGGCTTATAGACAGGGTGATGAACCTGATCAGCGCAGTATAAGATCTAAGACAGAGGCTTATAGACAGGGTGATGAACCTGATCAGCGCAGTGCAAGATCTAAGACAGAGGCTTATGGACAGGGTGATGAACCTGATCAGCGCAGTGCAAGATCTAAGACAGAGGCTTATGGACAGGGTGATGAACCTGATCAGCGCAGTGTAAGATCTAAGACAGAGGCTTATAGACAGGGTGATGAACCTGATCAGCGCAGTGTAAGATCTAAGACAGAGGCTTATAGACAGGGTGGTGAACCTGATCAGCGCAGTATAAGATCTAAGACAGAGGCTTATAGACAGGGTGATGAACCTGATCAGCGCAGTGTAGGATCTAAGACAGAGGCTTATAGACAGGGTGATGAACCTGATCAGCGCAGTGTAAGATCTAAGACAGAGGCTTATAGACAGGGTGGTGAACCTGATCAGCGCAGTATAAGATCTAAGACAGAGGCTTATAGACAGGGTGGTGAACCTGATCAGCGCAGTGTAGGATCTAAGACAGAGGCTTATAGACAGGGTGGTGAACCTGATCAGCGCAGTATAAGATCTAAGACAGAGGCTTATAGACAGGGTGGTGAACCTGATCAGCGCAGTCTAAGATCTAAGACAGAGGCTTATAGACAGGGTGGTGAACCTGATCAGCGCAGTGTAAGATCTAAGACAGAGGCTTATAGACAGGGTGATGAACCTGATCAGCGCAGTGTAGGATCTAAGACAGAGGCTCATGGACAGGGTGGTGAACCTGATCAGCGCAGTGCAAGATCTAAGACAGAGGCTTATAGACAGGGTGATGAACCTGATCAGCGCAGTGTAAGATCTAAGACAGAGGCTTATAGACAGGGTGGTGAACCTGATCAGCGCAGTGTAAGATCTAAGACAGAGGCTTATAGACAGGGTGATGAACCTGATCAGCGCAGCAGCAAAAGGAAAGCCTAAACGTTTTTTAGAAAACTTTTTGTGGCTGTGTTTTCTGATGAAGACAGATACGGTCACATTTCAGACTCAGTTGGCGATGCTGATGAGACATATGCTCACTCAAGGTACAGGAGACAAAGCGTTTCGGTGTTGAGCAATTCACAACACCACCACCACCCACACACACACACACACAAACACACACAGGCAAATACCAATTCCCCAGCTGGGACCTGGAGATGCTGCTAGTAGCACCCAGATATCTTTCAGCGACAGTTACATCGAGGACAGTTCTCTCATTACACAAATTCCTTTGCAGTCTTCAGGCTCTATTGTGGAATCACCATCCCATGCCCAGACCTCTGCCCCTTGTGACACATCAAGTGGCTGGAGACGACAGAGGCAGCCTGACAACTTACTAGAGATTCAATGTCGCCAAACGCAAAAGGAACCTTGGTCAGGTGAATAAAACCAGGAAAGGGAAACCAGTTAGAGTGTGGGGAAGGCTGCAGCTTTAATATTATTTCTAAACTAGACAAATATTAGCTCTGATAGAAAATTCATTACCTTAACTCAAAAGAATCCGAATAAGGAGTGAAAGCCCTAATGTCATAGATACGCCATTATGACTATGGTGAGTCTGGAGACAGCTGGTTTTAATTAGACAGAAAGAAAGAAAGAAAGGGGCTGAAAGTATCCGATCCTAGAGCAATTAATTTACAGCCTGTACATATTGAGTACACACAACTTGATGAGCAAAAGCTTTAGGATCTTGACGATCTGTGTAATAAAAATCCTGAACCTCATGTGCACGATGCGATCTTTAGAGCACTGCATTAAGTACCTTTCTATATCTGCCTAGCCTCTGACAAGACAGGGTGTGTGACACTGAAATGAAGTGAGTTTTATTACCAAACGATGAAAACTGTGAGCATATTTTTCTTGTATAAATGTTTAAGCATAGCACAGGGAAAGGAAAATTAATTGTTGATGAAGCTATATAATAGAACTAATAAAGTCTTCTACGCACATCAGTAAGGATTCCGATGAAATATTATAGTGAGATATTAGATACCCTCAATACAAGATGACACCTCATTGTTATCCACACACAGCATCAGGTCTTGGGCCTGTAATGGCCAGATTTAGTGAGATATTAGATACCCTCAACACAAGATGACACCTCATTCTTATCCACACACAGCACCAGGTCCTGGGCCTGTAATGGCCAGATTTAGTGAGATATTAGATACCCTCAACACAAGATGACACCTCATTCTTATCCACACACAGCGCCAGATCTTGGGCCTGTAATGGCCAGACTTAGTGAGATATTAAATACTCTCAACACAAGATGACACCTCATTCTTATCCACACACAGCACCAGGTCTTGGACCTGTAATGGCCAGACTTAGTGAGATATTAAATACTCTCAACACAAGATGACACCTCATTCTTATCCACACACAGCACCAGGTCTTGGGCCTGTAATGGCCAGATTAAGTGAGATATTAGATACCCTCAACACAAGATGACACCTCATTTTTATCCACACACAGCATTAGGTCTTGGGCCTGTAATGGCCAGGCTTAGTGAGATATTAGATACTCTCAACACCCTGAGCATGTAGATCTATTAACCAATAATGTCATACATTTGCTGTTTTCTATCAATTTATAAAGAATTTCATTGATGCACAAAACACTAAAGATGATAATTTATTCAAATATACATGATTATAAATGAAATTACTTATCTACTTGGCTTTAGTATCCTACATTGAACAATAAGAATGAGAAAAAAATGGTATGGAATTTACAACTTTCAGGTGAATGAGTATTCAGTTGTAGAAAAGCTTTCTCTATAAAAGCTTATAAGAATAAAATATCAATAACACTTTCTTATAAACTCTATCTAAGTATACAGCTGAGTTCTTATAAACATATATTTGAGTATAACATAGCAATAAAATTTCCTTATTTACACTTGAAACCAAATCAGAGTTGAGTTTTTAGAAGAATAAGACTTGCTTATCGAAACATCATCTGAATACACAATGTAAAATTTTTTTAGAGGCACCTAGTACTCATGACCACAAATTAAAAGACCATGCAAAAATAGGTCAATCTGAAATTTAATTTAGTAAGTGCTAGCAGCCTTATAATTGAATTCCAGCTGAAAATATATATGATGGTTTCAGTAATAATCACAAGAAAAAAGCAAGAACACAAGGCATACAAATCTAAACACACACAGAAAAAGAGGCTAGATAGGGACATAAATAAAGGTTTGTAAAAATGAAGAGAAAAACTGACAGAGAGTGCGTAAGGTATTATGGTAGAAGAAGTAAAGAGAATGCCAAGGCAAAAGCATTTGGGTGGAGAACACTTTACCTGTTTCAGAAATGGTTTTGATAAGCTGCTGTTTATTGACGTTCAAAATCCACAGAAGCAATGACTACTAAGTGCAAACCTGATGTAAGAGATATAAATCATTCAGGCTAGCCAATAGTGTAGCAGAGTAGAAAAGATCTTACAAATGCAGAAATCGGTTATGGTTAGAAGTAAAAAGTCAATGTCATTGCAACCTTATAATTATATAAGCATTCAAGCTAGTCAATTAAGAGGCAAAGGTGTTACAAAAGCAGGCATTAGTTTTCAGTTTTGATACTGAGGTGGCAGAACGCTGGAATAATAATAAGTAAGAATTATAAGAGCGTATGTGTTAGGCAGTTCTCAACAGTGGTTAGCTTTTAGGCTTCGAGTGGAAATGATGAAACACGGCTTGCTTCTCTGGGGTTTAAACCATTGACTCTTTGAAGCAAGAGGCAACGAGCTAGATGCCAAAGCTTTTACCAGTAAGACTCAATGCTGAATGGTGGATAGTCGTGTACAAAGAGATATTCTAGATTTGGTGACGGTATTCCATAGCTTTCAATCTAATCACTGCGTTGCCGTAATTATTGTTAGAAAACAAATAATATCAGTTTCTTTTCGGGAAGCCCTCGTTTGGTTAGGACAGCTTGTTAACTTGAGATTGGCACCCCTCGACATACTAGATAGATCTATGTATCTAGATCTAGAATATCACTCAGCACTTTGGACGTAATAAATAAGGTTGTTAAAATTATATTCTAGCTACCATGGAGAAAAAAGTGTTCATTATCTTCTTTACAAGGATGGTAAAGAATTTTGAATGACTGAAACTATGAAGGTGGCATTATGATGATATTGCACCAATTTTTAGTCACTGAATCTATACATATATATTAATTTTTGGTAAAATGTGTTGCCGCAATTAGATTTTAGTATTTCACTCACTTTCTCTTATCTTTTCTTCTCTGTATATGATCTAACTTTTTGCTCTGATCTAGCCTTAATATCGTCAACTCATAGCTGTACTTGATGGGCTTATAAAAAAAACCCACAATAAACCATCAGTCTTGCAACCAGCTGAAATACATTTTGCTGGATGTCAGGTTTTAAAATTTCAAAAAATATATTGGCCCTAAAAATCGATTCCTTACATAAGAATTGAAAAACTTGGAAGCTTGGTTCAATATATCTTATTTCAATTAAAATCCCAAAGAGAGATAGCCTGATCTCTCTCTCTCTCTCTCTCTCTCTCTCTCTCTCTCTCTCTCTCTCTCTCTCTCTCTCTCTCTCTCTCTCGTTCTTCTTGAAATTTGAAGTAAAAATAAATTAAGCCAGAAAACACAACGCTACATGGCGACTTAACTTAAAATACGTGTAAGTAAAGAAAGATATCACTGTACAAAGTTATTTAACTAAAAATATAGGAAGAAAGTTCACAAATTAATTCTTTCATATAATGTTATTTTTATAACTGTCAGTCAATCCCACAAGTGCCTCGAATTAACCTGGATTAGAATTATTGTTACTACCCCGAGGTCCTCCTTTCCAAAATCGGCTAGTTGCGCCCTTGGATCCACATATCCCTCACGTAAAAGCCTCAAGAGTTGGGAGAAAAAGAAAGAGAAGGTTCGACTCTGGTGAGCCGTAATGTCGTAATATGGAATGAAAAGGCAATATTGGAAAAAATGAAATAGGACGAGACAAAAGGTGAAAATCCTCGCAGTGTCAGCCCAGGATAAGACAGAACGACAGAAATGGGAGAGAAAAGAAAGAGTGAGAAAGGAGGCGCGGTTTAGACAGTTACATCATACAGTGTAGAGTTGAAGGTCACATTCGTATAGCTCAATATTAAACGACCGTTACTAAAGAGCAAAAAAATAACTAAATAATAATAACGGCTACAGCAAGCAGTGGAAAAATTAAATGTATGTTTATAAAAAGTGTAAACCTTGCAATGCTTTAAGATGAAATCAAACTTATAATATATGCTCAATTTAGAGGTTAAAAAAGCATGACTTTATATAAGGCGGCGGATCAGAGCCAGCTCTGAGAAAGAGAAATGAGGGTATCCCTCCCACTGCTAGTCTGTGAGAGATCCTTGGGCAAGACCGATTAAAAAAAAAAAACTGTTAACAGACAGTAACAATGTGAGTTGGCGGGTAAATCAGCCCATTAAACAAAAAAAAAATAAAGTGTGGTTTCTGACAAGGATGTGTGCTTGCTCCAGACCTTTTCTCTCTCTACTGTGAAATGATTTGAGAAGCATAGAAGGATACCCAGGAATTAAAATAGGAGGGCACAAAGTAAGCAACATGAGATACGCTGATGACGCTGTATTTATTGCAGAAAATAAAAAAGACTTGCCACAGTTATTAGAATTCACTGAAGAAGAAATCAGAAGGAAAGGATATGGATTAAAGAGCAAAAAGACAGAAGTAATGGTCGTCAATCGAAACAATGAGTGTGCACAGATCAATTCTTTAGTAGCCAAAATGAATTCAATTACAGGGATCAATGCAAATACTTGGTCACTTTAATGTTAAGAGATGGACACAACAACTGTGAAATCGCATCAAGAACGGCGCGAGTTAAAATGAGTTTTCATTGACTGAAATCAGAACTCACAAATGAATGCATCTAATCTACATAAGAGGAAGAGCACCGGAGTGTTTTACTGAATCCATCCTTATGTACGGATGTTATGCCTGGACAATTTCAAAAACATCTACATAAGAGGAAGAGCACCGGAGTGTATTATTGAATCCATCCTTATGTATGGATGTTATGCCTGGACAATTTCAAAAACATCTACATAAGAGTAAGAGCACTGGAGTGTTTTACTGAAGCCATCCTTATCTATGGATGTTAGGCTTGGACAATTTCAAAAACATCTACAAAATTAACTGGAGGCAACAGAAATGTGGCTCCTAAGAAAAATGCTATGAATCTCATAGAAATCAACTAAATAGTGTTACGAGGAGTTGGCACATGATCGCTCATAAATACCATAAATTATGTAAACTACAGGCAGTCTTTTTTTTTGGCCATGTGATGAGATAAAGAAACTGAAGCATCTTGTGACAACTGGGTTGATTTGAAAGGAAAAGGCAGCAGGGGAAAGGAGCGAGAAGAGATATAGCATGGACTAAAAAAGTGGCTAAATGTAAAATGAGTGACAGATGCACTAACAGCATCAAGGGATAGAGATGCGCAGAAGGTCATGATCACCTGTGCTAAAGAGCAGGGCACCTAATATAGAGAATTTTCCATGAATCATCTAAGAACTGCCGTGTTGTTACAACAAAAAAACCCCGACAAAAACAGATATATCTAATAAAGGTAGTTGTAAGCAATACAAGCATAATCATAATTATTGTCTTTGTTGTTTGAACGTAGATGGATACCGCATATGTTGGACGCTGCTCTACATAAAATTATGTATAGATAAGCACTGCCATAAAAGCAGCACAGATTGCAAATTATAATACCACACTCCAGTCCTGTAACATTTTCAAAGCTGAACCGTACAAAGTGAAAAAAAAAACACAAAACAAAAATTAATGGATGTATTCACAGACAACACATTAAAGGCATGAAATTTGCTTGACAAAAAAGATCTGAATATTAGAAGGTAAATATTGTGATCTAACACTTATTTGAGGTGTAAACTAACTTTTGAACTACCTTTGATTGGTCTACAAATGTAGGCCAAAATTTGTTTTGACCTGCAAAGACTTAAAGCAAGAACAAATGATTTTTTCCCTCTCCTAATTCTTGGAGAAAATCCAAATAAATGATTTTTGTGAAAGATGAAGTTTGTTTTGAGCAGAAAGGATAAGAAAAGAGATTACATGAAAGATTCAAAAACTCGTCTATCCTACTGGAGAAAATGAAGAAAAATACACACAAAAAAGATAATGCAATGATGTCCCAAGGCTGTTTGAATTGAACCAGCAGAAGATCTCAGCACTTTAAGCCTATATCTCTGCCAAGCCATGAACAGGGGTTGATTTCTTAAGTCTACCATTGTAATGGTGATAAAACAATAATTAGTCCTACATTTCTAATAATCTTGTTACAAGCGAAAAAAAAAAAAGAAAAAAAAAGAGAATTAAGAATAAAAGCATTAGATCAAACTAGAGAAAGCCATCAATTATTGGCCATGTCTGATTTGGCTAAGCTAATCACTACAACATTGTGAGACTTCAGTCATTTACTTTGGAAATACGAATATCGTTTTAACAAAATATTAAAATATTATAGTTGGCTCAGAAATAAATAATTGCAATAAATTGTAAATATCTTTTGGACTATAGAAAGACCGCAATAGCTTATTGTAATATTTGACAATAAACATACAAAAGCATTTTTTAACGACATAAAAAACATATATAGCAGCTGATTTTTTTCTTTGTTAAATTTAAGTACCTTTCTTTAGAGTAGCAACTGCTCTCCCAAAAGACTATGACAGAAGCCTGGTGTAATGCTGTGTTTGAAAAGTACAAGTCAAGCAACATGTCTATACTAATTTTTACCTTTTTAACTGATCTGATTGCTATGGTATCAAAAGTAATGATCACATGAATTTTAACTAATTTAAAAATTCTTGAGAAAAGAAAATCAACTTATACATCAAGGCTGATGTGTCACATTGATTCTAATTTGCGTCGCTCTTCAAAACTCAACAGATGGGGAGGATTCCCTCACAAAAGCACATTCTTTTAAGTTGTTCAGTCTGTGGCTTGTGATCTTCTCAAAATGAAGAGGAGGTTGAAGATCTCCGCCAGATTATCACTGAAGATGTTGAGAGGAGCAGCTCTTCAGATCCTCAGGGTTTGCCTGTGGAGGAGGAAATGCAGTTTTGCATGAGCACATTGAAGAAACAGGTACTGAGATACAAAAACATAAGAACAGAGAGAAGGTGAGGAAAGGACAGTTAATGAAAAGGCACAGGAAGAGGCGGCAGGAAAAATAAAAGGAAAATATGAATAAAAAGGAACAACAGTAACACAGAGAGGAGATGGAGAGGAAGAGAGGGGGGGGGGGGGGGTGAGAGAAGGGGGGGGGTGAGAGAGAGAGAGAGTGAGAGATTTTACAAGGTATACAAATATCATGCAGCATAAGAATAATGTTGATATGATAAAATAACGATCTTGTGACAGTAGCTCACACATGCCTTTCTACAAAGAATGTAATGATCAGCATGGTGTTTTTGTCTAGCAGGCCAAACTTGTCGATAATGGAAAAACTAAAAGTTTTATACAAGAAACAAATTTGTGAGACT